>PVIU01033871.1:0-11940 GCA_004026605.1 Ondatra zibethicus
CGAGAAGAGCATGAAAGAGCCCAAAGGGAAGAAGAAGCCAGAAGACAGTCTGGAGCTCAGTATGGCTCTTTTCCAGGTGGTTTTCCTGGGGGAATGCCCGGTAATTTTCCTGGAGGAATGCCTGGAATGGGAGGGGGCATGCCTGGAATGGCAGGAATGCCTGGACTCAATGAAATCCTCAGTGACCCCGAGGTTCTTGTATGGAGAATTCTTAACAGGCTAAATGTAAATCTACCATATAATCCAACTGTAATGCTCCTTGCATTATGCTAAAAATTTCTTGGCACACTATTCCAAAAGTACTTTCATAGTCATGTTCATTGCCACTCTATTTTTAATGCCTAAGAAATGATAATGTAAAATATAAGTTCATCTTTTGACCAGTAAATGAGAATCATCTTTACTATTTAGCTATCATCACAGATTGCTTTTAAATCCGTGAATATGGTACCAAGATAGAAATTTTATTTGAAATTTGAAAATGTACTAAAAACATCCAATACAGGATTTAATGCCTTTCTTCCCAGCATTTGGGCAACAAAGACAAGATACATATTAAGCCGCAGACCAGCTAGAAGTACATATTGAAATCATATATGTGTGTGTACAGAGATATAGTATATATACATATGCATATACTATACACATATATACATGTATACTATATTTTTATATACATACACACAAAAATATCTGCAGGTAAATAAAAACTAATTTTCAAACGTTGTTAACTTGATATCACAATACCTATTTTATAATAGAGAAATGGTTTTATTATTTCAGCAATTATTTCCAGTAGATATACATATATAACAAGAAGTACATATTTATATAAAATAAAAGGGTTTTCCTTCCAGGGCTTAATATTGTCAAATTTCTCAAAACAAATATGCTTCAACTTAATGTATTCTAAAATAGAACAATGAATACCTTAATACAGAAATGTGCCCAGGACCTCAGCTTATCATAACCAAAACCTTAAATCACGAAAGCATGAGTTATGGAAGATCGTCTCCGCTTAACTTTATTTGTAAAATGGAAACATAATATTAGTTTCTAATTTGTTACATGGAATTGAATAATACTTTGAAAGCCTAAGGCCAGTTTCTGGTATATGGTTAGGTTCAATGAGTGTCAATTGTGCAATGTTTTATCAACAGAAATATGTTGTCAAAGACTTTCATATTATTAAAATGTAAACAATGCTGAACCATTTAACAAAAAAGTACTCAAGTCATAAAAATTAATAACAGGATCATTATTTATCTATTCTCACATTATTCAAATCTATCAGGACACAAGGACTTGCCAAATAAAGTAGATGCCATTTGTAGCTGGATAAAATTAACTTTTAATAACTATTTAATATACAAGGCTTACTGTAGATATCAATAAAAATGTAATCTTCATCCCTTATGTATATACACATTTGTGGAGTGACCATCCCCAAATTAAGTCCACAAGACTTAATGCATATTTCTGAATGATGTGCTATGTTGCTAAGTTATAAATATTATTTAGAGTTAAATTTCAGATTTCAAAGTAGTTTACAGGTTTTATACTATAAAAAACTTCAAATAATAGTCCCAGAAAATAAAATTCAAATCAAATTGATAATTAGAAAGTAGTTTTCATAACAGTAATCTCTCCTTTTCTCTTAGATTCATGTAGATTTTTATGAGGAATGCTACAATCCACTTGATTTATTAAAATAAAGAATGAACTTTAAAATATCAGATTTCCACATGAGACCAGGAAATCCATACATAGTATTATTAGCATAACCCGTACCCAAGCAACTAATTAAATCCCCATAGCAGCAGATAATTTTATGTCATCATACAAATATATCACCTTAATAAATATTTTAGTAGGAATCCTTCTTTGTTGTTGTTGTTGATGTTCATTAGCAATCCTAAATAATTTACTCCATGGAGCAATAATACTAAAGTAAATATTTTCAAAAATACTTAAGAATTTATAATAATTTATTTGAACAACGCATCAGTTTTTGTCAACTGACAGTTTTGTTAAAAGTTCAGCAATTTTAAAAACTTACTTTTAACAGAAATGTGATGAGAGATGTCCTTCTGTATGTGTGTTACTTTTATTGATTAATGAATAACACTGATTTGACCAATGGCTTTGCAGAGTAGTCAGGTGGGAAATCCAAACACAGATATATAGAAAGAATAGGTGGCATCAAGGAGATGTCATATGGTCGCTGCAGGAGAAAGATACCAGAATATTGCCAGTAAGTCACAGCATCATGGTGATACATAGATTAATAAAAATGGGTGAATTTAATATGTAAGAGCAAGTTAGGAATACAGCTGATCCATTGGCCAGTGGTTTTTGTTTTGTTTTGTTTTTGTTTGGTTTTTCAAGACAGGGTTTCTCTGTAGCTTTAGAGCCTGTCGTGGAACTAGCTCTTGTATAGATCAGGCTGCCCTTGAACTCACAGAGATCAGCCTGCCTCTGCCTCCCAAGTGCTGGGATTAAAAGCATGCAGCAATATAATCCAGCAGTGTTATAATTAATATAGTTTCTGTGTGATTATTTGGGTCTAGGTAGACAGGAAACAAAAGTACAGTTTCTATTTACAATTGTGCCTCCTGTTAGAAACAGAAATGATAGTAAAATATAAAGAGTCTTGTAAACCTAAAGACAGTGTTTAAAGACCTTCACTGGAGATCACAATAATGGCTTACATATATTATACAAATCAGAAAATGAATAAATTTAAGAGTTCTAAAAAGGAGTTAATTTGGACCTATGCTATTTCCTTTTCTGTCCAGCTGGATTTGGTGAGCTCCCATTATCTCAAGTAAACTGTTTCAGTGGATTTACCTATTATGGTCTTTATCTTTGCTCATATTCTCATTCCTCCCACTCTTCAACTGGACTTTGGGAACTCAGTCAAGTTCTCGGATGCAGGCAGGTCTCTGCCTCTGTTTCCATTAGTTGCTAGATGAAGGTATTATAGTGATATTTAAGAAATTCATCAGTCTGACTACAAGGCAAGGCCAGTTCAGGCACCCTCTCCTCTATTGCTTAGAGCCTAAACTAGGCCTTCTGAATGTGTGTGTGACAGTTGTATGGCTTGGGCAGGCTGTGGAGCTGCTGGCAGTGGCACCAGAATTCATCCCTACCACTTGTATAGTCTTTTTGGAAACCTATTCTCTTTGGATGGATACGTTGCTCAGCCTAGATATAGTAGGGAGGGCCTTGGACTTTACCCAAAGCAATGTTCCTTACCCTTTCTGAGGAGTGGATGGGAGTGGGATGGGGGGGGTTAAGCAGAAGGAAGGGCAGGAGTGGCGGAAGTCGGAACAGGGATTGGTATGTAAAAGATTGTTTTCTTTTTAAAATAAATAAATAAAACAAAATTAAAAATAAATAAAAGAATTAAGGGAATTATTATGAAATTTTCTGTGTTTTCTTTGATTTCCAGCACATAGTTCAGAGGCCAGGCTTGTCCGTATGATCTTATGACATTAGTCTACAGAAGTCATGCAATCAGGCTCTGCATTGACGTACATGCTCTTGAGCACATAGAGGAGTAACTTAAAATTGAATTTTTGTTACAGTGCTAGTAAAATGTCTTGCTTAGTAAAGGTACCTGTTGCTAAACCTAAAGACCTGGGATACATTCCTAAAACCACCAGAGTGGAATGAAAGAACCAGCTTGTAGTGGTATTGTGTGTGTGTGTTAAAAAAAAAAAAACAACTAAAGTTAACCTGAATATCAGAAAAGTAAAACAGCCAGACTGGCCATCCTTACAGACCAGGCAGTGGTGATGCAAACCTTTAATCCCAGTAGCCACGCTAGCTTGCCGTAAAAACCAGGCGGAAGTGCTGCTGGCCATTAACCACTTTACTGGAGAGAATTGCACAATAGAAAAAGACAGCTCTCATACTCAGTCTCATTCTGAGATTTCCTGAAGTCAGGATTACCATTTTTGGGTTGTGGTTGATGTGAAATCCAGTGGCTGGCCCCTTTGCTTTTCTGATCTTCAGGTAAGTTTTATTTATTAAAATATAACTTAAATGCCATTACAGAAATGGACATGTTATTGACTTTATTTATAAAGAACTAGTGAGGTTTATTCCTGATACAACAAATATTCTGGGGCACACTCACTGGAAAGAAGTCTATTAAAATGTATTTTTATTTTTTATGATAAATAAAAGTTATCAAGTAATAACTAAACATGACATGAGTTTCTTCAGTTTTCTGATGTTTAAAAATTTTATGAAATCTATGATAACTGTATTTAATGAGCACACAACTTGGCTATTTTTCACCAGTTCATCTGAACCTACTTGTTTTCTCCTAATCTAAACAAACTCTAAAGGAAATAAGATATCTCTACACTTTGTTGATGTTTCTAGAAACATTGACTTTCATTGTGAGAATGCCCAATATACGTGAAGCTATATTTCTGATTTATGTTTTAAAGTGTGTGAATTTATTTATTGTTTTTAAAGAACTTGAATTGAGAATCTGTTCTCTAAGAAAAAGCAATACATACGTTGAGTATGAGTTGAGTACTTTCATGAATGCAAACAGTAGACATCAGTAGACAAAGTACGTGTATACTGGGCCTATTATTCTACTACAGCTGATATATAAGATTTTTTCTGTGACCAAAGTTCTTTGGAGGAAGTCTATATACTGCATGGTAGTTATGCTTTGTCAATAAAGAAATAAATGAAACACAAGATTTGCTCACTGGTTTCTCATTGGTTGTTGAAATCAGAACCTTTGTGGCAGACAGGTGATATTTACAGACCATTACTCCCAGAATAATGAATTATTTTGAAGCATACAGACTAAAATTAATGGTTAATGTTCAGGTATGTCTATAAATATATAATGAGACATTTGATTTACACTGATTGCGAGCAAGGTGTAATTAAATTACGTATTTATAATAAGTTTAATTCTTTTTATTGCCTTGAAAAGTAAAGGAAGTACTTTGAGGAATATTATTATTCCAAAGTTATATGAAGATTTATTTTAATTGAACTCAAGTTGCTGTGTGAATGTTTCAGGTATCCAGTTCCATTGCTAGAATTCTATTTATTTTCCAAATCCTCTTTCATGTACTAAACTGTGAAAAACAAAACCTCAATCTTATGATAGTTGTTTCTAGTGACAGACTCACACACATACACACACATATTCATACATGTATATATGCACACACACATATATATACATATACAGATACATGCACTCAAATCTATATACATTCAGACACATTCACACATGTATATACATACAATGTATGCAGAATCATACATAGCATTATTTGATAAACATTTTCAATTCTTTATTGATGAAAGAATCAAACTATATATTGATGTGGATTAAACTATTCTATTTCTTTTTATCATGAAAAGTAGTCTGGAAGCTGTAACCATAATGGTGAAAGCTTCATTTGATTTTTGAGCTATTGTATTCCCATCTAAACTTGGTGAAATTCTAGGTGTAATTTAACGATTGTGCCAAAGTCTATTTTCACTTTCAAGATAAAACCAAATCACAAAGTACAAAAAGGAGAGAACAATAAGAAGACTCAAAGATGCACAAATATGAAGAAGAATTATAGAAAATGAATAGTTTTTCTCTCAGTACCATTGTCAAGAAAAATATTACATATAATCCAGGTATGGTAGTATATGCCTTTAATCCAGCCTTTAGGAGTCATAGGCAGACAAATTTCCCTGGGTTTAAAGCAAGCCAGGTCTGCATAGTGAGTTCTAGTACAACCAGACAATGTAGAAAAACACCATCTCTATGTATAATTTATAAAGTCTTCATGGAAACTGAACATTTTTGGAGTGATAAGATTCCTGTGTTCAGGTGATATTTTACACCATTTGCTGAGCTGATGGATCATCCATCTTTATGGGGAGAATTTGGGAAAATTTGTCATTAAGACTTTTTGAGTACATATATACAGCTAAGTAAATGTATCCTCTAAGTAACTTTATATCCATACTAATATTAGGTCACTATATAATATATCTAGAATAATAATAACATTGTACTTCAGACTTCTGGTCAATTTGATATACTAAACATCATGTTACAGAGGCTTGTGATCCGTAAGTACTGAAAATAACAGACCAGAAAAGAAAATTTCAAAAATCATCAATTACTCTTATATTCTCTATGAATCCTAAATATCTAAACTTAAAACTGATTTTTAAGAAAAAAAAATCAAGAAGTCCACATTTATTTAATCCCTGATATAAATGGTATAAATGAGAGTGGGTGTAAGCTTGGCACCTTGACTTTACTAAATAGTAGTTTCCTACACAGAGGGAAATCTTATTCAGTTCACTACCAACATGATTGTCAGAGTGCCTCTACTTTCCCTGAAATAAACTCCAGAGATGTCAAGGATATTTAGACTTTGAGCACTGCAAATTTTGATAGGATTTTTCTACACTAAGTTTCTGGGAAATAAATGACCCAAAGGTCTCATCTGAAAGACTTTGCTATAAAATAAGGGGAGAAATTAAAACTTAAAATTAGAGGCAAAGAAAAATATTAGCAGGTTTTGTATTGTCTTTTGCTGTCTTTCAGCTGGCACAAAGTGAGCCTTTAAAGTGTTCTTGAAAGTATTGTTTAAGTTCATATTATTAACTGAAAAAGAATAAAAGTAAGACAATTCGTTTATCTAATTATTTGTCCTATAATACTAGGTTTGATTAATTTTGTGGTTTTTAATAAATGCACTACATATGGTACAATTCCTAAACGCCAATTATAATTTCAAAAAGCAATGGGGATTGTCATCTTTTTCATGACACTAGCCATAAATAGATACATAGTAAGAAAAATTTGTGTGCTAAATATAATTAAATATGCAATCAAAGTCCAAAACTTTTATTTTCTAGGTATTAGAAATATTCTATGTGTGTGACTATGTTAGGATTTATTTAAATCATAACTATGGATCCTAAATATGACTATGTTCTCTACCTAATTTATTAATTTTATACAAATAATTCTATACCATTATTGTCCTTCCCCAAAGTCAATGACATTATGCTATATAGGACAACCTTCTTTGGGGATTCTGTATCAGTGATTCCATTCATATTTCCAGTTCTCACTAATAAAGCAATCTTTGTTTTCCACTTACCCAATTCGTAATGTCTGAGAAATGTTCTCAGTTCAGTCACAGAAATTTTTATTTTATGATTAATACACACATTCACAGGAATCAGAACAAATTTGCTTATTTTAAAAAAGTTCACAATTAGGTGAAAATAGGTAAATGAAACAAAAGGTACAAATATATAATAGCTAAGATTTTAAAAGATTATTGTAATCTCAAGAAGGATAATTGTCAGAATATACCCAAAAATTATTCTATCTCACCTTACTTAATTTCTTGTTTCTTTTGTTTTAAAGCCAAGTGAATAAGCCACGATTATAGACCAGAATGTATGATTTAGATTGAAGGAAACCATTTTAAAATAAAGATTACATCAAAAGTCAGAAAACCTTTTATGAAATCTGCACTGAGCTTTGATGTTATTTTGAACAAAATTTGCAATGATATTTTATTGTTTTTTCCAACTAGTATTGTCTGTGGCTTCTATGTAATCAAGTTTAATTTGTACTCTAAAAATTTTAGGTTTTGAAGTTGCATATTTAATTTCAGGTATTGTGGGAATGATCAGTTCAATAAACATATCTTTATCATATGATAAAGTTTTCCCATTATAATGAATTTTGTGTTTATAAACAATTATCTAGAAAAACTATATTACTTTGGGTTTTAATGATCCATAAATTTATTACAGAACATACTACTAGGTTAATGTACATATTTGACAGAATGTCTGCTATTTTCCTTTAATTAAAAAAATGTTCTTTTGTTAGCATAAAATACTTAAAGTAAACTACAAGAGTTGTCAATATTGGCAAGAGAATATATTGCTTCCCCTAGAAAAGGAAAGAAAAGTTATCTTGCAGTCTCAGATAGTGTATGAAGAGCTATTATCTGTGAACATTCAAAGGGACTCACAGCTGGAAGGTGGGAAGGGATCTTGCTGCCTTGGAAGTCTAGGCATGAACAATAGAGTTCAGCAATGCAGGATAGGGAGTGGAGGACAGCCAAAGATCACAAAATAGGAAGAAATTGGATGTATTCGAAGTGATAAATGATATAGACTCCATGTTAAGGAAGGTTATTTCAGCAGCTTTCTTAGTAAGCTACAGAGAAAACGGATTCTTTTGTGATGATAGATTATAAATGTGTACCCTTCCAGATAAAAGGGTATTAGGAGACCTACTCATTTTTGCTTTACCACATTTATCTCAGTCCTCTGATACTCAGTGTGGTCATGGAGTTCTTTGAGTTCTACCTTAAAAAATAATATTCAGGAATTGTTTTAAAAATGAAATTACTGAAAACTGAATAGACAAATAGTTTCAGATTCATACTGTTTTTCATAACCACACAAAGTTAGATCACTCATTACTGAGTAGTACTTACTACACTGAACTACCCAAAATGAGAGAGGAGCCCATAATTATATGGTAGTAACATTGATGGAATATCAATGAGGTAGACAACAATCCAGAAAACATTTTAAATGTGTCGAAAGGATTTAAAAGGAAAACTGTAGGACTTTGCCATGACAAAAACATTAAGATGATATGAAAGTATAGATCAGCATACCTCTGTGCAAACAATTGTTAAAGAGAAATATATCCTGAGTAATATGTGTATATACAATTTTCATTACTTCTCTTTTTATTAATTTTATTCATTTATTTTACATCCTGATGACAGTCTCCACTCCCTCTTCTCCTACTATTCCCTCCCCAAACCTCCCCTTTTCGCCACCCCAATCCACTCCTCCTTTGTTTCTGTTCAGAAAGGGGCATGCCCACAGGTGTCAACAACGCATATCAAGTTGAGGTAGGTCAGGTATGGTGACACCTCTTGATGTTCCTTTATTGTACAGTATTTTTTAGCTATCCTAGCCCTTTTTTTTGCTTTTCTGTATGAATTTGACTATTTTTAAAAAAAATCTATAAATTCAATAAAATCCCTTTTAAAATTCTATTCTATTTTTTATGGTTATAATGTAATTACTTCATTCTTTTTCCCCTTTCATTCCTCCATAGCTTCAATTATGATTCTACTTTCTCACTTTGAAATTGGTGGTCTTTTTTCTTAATTAAATTTTGATATATGCATGTATGTATATACATATATGTTTCTAGATAAAGCCTCTTCAAGGATGTGTAGTGTTAGTTGTATATCTGTCTTCAAGACTATATTTAGAACTGCATCACCAATTGTTTCTGTCTTCCTTGGGAAGAATAGTTTTCTATTCATGATTCCTTAGTTTCTGGTATTTTATGCAGGACTGAGGCCTCCAAATATTTCCTATTCCATTTTATCATATCTGTATGTGAGTTCTTGTAAAACTCATGTTTAGACAGTAATATTTTTGAGGGTTTATGTGTGTAGCATACTATGAGACACAATCTCACACAAAACTCCCTTGTTCTCTGGCCCTTATATTCTTCTGACTCCTACTGTGTAATATTTCCTGTACCTTATTGGTGGCTCGGGGAGAAAAAAAGGCTTATTTTGAAAAAGATGTGTCCATTAGGACTGGTATTCACAACTCTTAATTTAGATTGGCTCTGGTTTTCTATAATGATCTCCTTACATTTTAATGAGAAGATTCCTTGATGAATAGTAAATTCTAAACTAGTCTGTCACTGGAGACAAATATTTATAGTGCATTTGAGGATTATGATGGTTTAAAAAAGTGAGTGTGGTAGGTTGTCCCCCCATGATACATGACATCAGTAGACCTGGGTTTTCAGGGCCAAACTTAGTTTCCCATTTGTTGAGTGGTGTGGGGGAATGGTCTATATTCTGTCAATTATATTTTAAGTAAATGCTGATTAGCCAGTAGCCAGTCAGGAAGTATAGGTGGGGTAACCAGACAGGAAGTAGAGGCAGGTAATGAGAACAGGAGAATTCTGGGGAAAAGGAAGCCCATCCCTTGGGAGTCCTGGCCCAGCCCCAAGATGTGACTGCATCACTGAAAAAGGTACCAAGCCATGTGGCTAACATATACTAGAATAATGGGCTAATATAAGTTATAAGAGTTAATAAGAAGCCTGAGCTAATGGGCCAATCAGTTTACAACTAATGTAGACCTCTGTGTGATTTCTTTGGGACTTAACAATTACCAGAACTGTACAGGACAGAAACCTCCGTCAGCAGTTGAGTGGGTCTTAATTTCAACTAAAGAGTTGCTGATTAACAATTAAATATTTATGATACCACTGTACCTCTCACATGATTTGTCATTCTTTTCAATGTTGTCACTCCTAAGTATCTTTGGCAGGTAGGACTTTGGATTGCTTCTCTCCTTTGGAGGCTTACATTGTTCTAAAGTTTTCAGGTTAGTTCCAGCTCAGGGAACTCAGAACCTTGTACAAACTTGCTTAGTGTTTTCAACAATAGAGATTTACCTTCAACTGGGTGAAAGTTGGGAACCAAGTGGAACAATAATAGCCTGTAATATGTTGAGAGTTTCATTGACAACCCTGATCCACAACTTAAAAAAGGACTTCTTATACCTATGTTGGGAATTTTGTTAGACACTATTTGACTGTTGGTTGGATCATTGTCTTCCCGGATGAGAAAATTTTATTTAAACTATATATATATATTTATATATAAATGTATGGTTAATATAGCTTTTTAAGGTAAAGAGTTAATAGTATGATTTTGTAATGAAATTTTCAGACATCTTCAGTGATGTTTTATGCTATCCCCTCTTTATTTTGCATTTGTCTCTCTCTTCCCTCTCTATTTAGCACCCCCTCTTTTTCTCATTTCCACATCAGATCACATTTTAAGGTAAAAGGAAATATATCCAATTCATAGAAGATGTGAAGATAAAAATCACTAGAGCAAAGAGAAATCGTTTACACCAACAGAACATATTTACAAACTACATATTTTATCAGGATATATGATAAAATTTGATTACCAGGATGGATGAGGTAGTCTAAAACAGTAGACAGAAATATAAAACCCAATTTAAAATGGAAAATTAAGATACAAATAGACATGCATAGGAAAACATGTAACATATTTGTGACATCAACACATAGTATTACTAATTATTAAAAACGCGTGAGTTCAGACCAGAATAGTGTCATTTCCCCTTTTAAGCAGGGCATTTACAAAAGAGTCTAGAATATAAGCGCTACAGAAAATGCAGAGAAAAAAATTTTGGCAATGGTCATGGAAATGTAATTTATCCACGTTGAAAAAATATCAATGTTTCTACAAAATAATGGCCATGTGATTAAAAAAATTCTACTACTGGGAATATCTGAAGTAAAAGGAATTTGTATGTCAAATAGATGCACTTATTCCTACTGTCCTCATGATATCTCATAGAAATGTAAAGCATGTGGTAATTACTTGAAAATGGAGAAAATTAGGGCAGGGAGACAGTCTGGTCACTATGTTGTTAGTGAAATGAGTAAAGCGCAGAATGGTTGGAGCTAATAGTTTTTCCAATATTTTTCCAATATTAGTTAAAGTGTTTTAAAAGCATTTTCAATACTGCAGTAATAAATAACAAAAATCTTGAGTAAGACATACATACATTCATGTAAATATTTCGCAATGAAAATGTATAGAAAAGCATTACATAGTACTCAATAGCATATGTGATTTTTATATTTGGGTTGTTCGTTAAGATAAATAGAATTTTAAATGAAAAAATTGGAAGATATGTATGCAAAAGTTAGCACAAAGTGGTACTTTCAGAGAACATAAAAGATATACATGAATCTATGTCTTTTTGTAGTCATCAGGGTAAAATATAAAGTAACAATAAATATTCCAATCATCTTACATA
>PVIU01033872.1:0-11869 GCA_004026605.1 Ondatra zibethicus
GCAGGAAAATGGATGGAACTAGAAAGCATTATTTTGAGTGAGGTAACCCAGACACAGAAAGACAATTATCACATGTACTCACTCATAGGTGGTTTTTAAACATAAGGCAAAGAAAACCATCTTACAAACCACAATCCCAGAGAATTTAGACAACAATATGGACACTAAGAGAGACCTACATAGATATAATCTACGTGGGGAGTAGAAAGTATAAAAAGACAAGATCTCCTGAATAATTTGGGAGCATGGGGACCTTGGGGGTTGGTTAAGGGAGGGGAGGGAGTGGCAGGGAGGGGAGCAGAGAACAAAAAATTAAATTAAAAATTTAAAAAAAAAGAAAATCCATCAATGTAATCCACCATATAAACAAACTAAAAGAAAAAAAACACGATCATCTCATTAGATGCTGAAAAAGCCTTCGACAAAATTCAACACCCCTTTATTATAAAGGTCTTGGAAAGAACAGCGATACAAGGAACATGCCTAAACATAATAAAGGAATATACAGCAAACTAATAGCCAATATAAAATTAAATGGAGAGATCCCACTGAAATCAGGAACAAGACAAGGCTGTCCACTCTCTCCATATTGGTTCAATATAGTACTTGAGGTCCTAGGTAGAGTAATAAGACAAAAAGAGGAATCAAGGGAATACAAAAGAAAAAGAAGTCAAACTTTCACTGTTTGCTGGTGATGTGACAGTATACATAAGTGACCCCAAAAATTCCACCAGGGAACACCTACAACTCATAAACACCTTCAAAGCATAGCAGGATACAAGATTAACTCAAAAAATCAGTATTCCTCCTAAATACTGGTGATAAATGGGCTGAGAAAGAAATCAGAGAAATAGATCCGTATCTACTGCAACACACAAAACTCAAGTCAAAGTAGATCAAAGATTTCAACAGAAAACCAACCACACTAAACCTCATAAAAGAGAAAGAGGGAAGTAGCCTTGAGTGCATTTGCACAGGAGACCACTTCCTAAATATAACTCCAATAGCACAGACACTATGAGCAACAATGAGTAAATGGGATCTCCTGAAACTGAAAAACTTCTGTAAAGCAAATAACACAGTCAAGCAGAATGGGAAAAGATCTTCACCAACTCCACATCAGACAGAGGACTGATCTACAATATATACAAATAACTCAAAAAGCTTGACATCAAAAGAACAAATAAGCCAATTTAAAAAACTGTGATCCAGGCCTAAACAAAGAACTCTCCACAGAGGATCTCGAGTGGTCGAAAAACACTTAAGGAAATGCTCAACATCCTTAGCTATCAGAGAAAAGTAAATCACGACAACTCTGAGATACCATGTTAAACCTGTCAGAATGACCAAGATCACACACACTCATGACAACTTATGCTGGAAAGGATGTAGAGTAAGGGAAGACTCCTCCATTATTGGTGGAAATGCAAACTTGTATAGCCACTTTGGAACTCAGTATGGCTATTTCTCAGAAAATTAGGAATGAATCTACCTCAAAACCCAGCAATACCATTCTAAGGCATATACCCAAAGGATGCTCAATCATACCACAAGCATTTGCTCAACTATGTTCATAGCAGCATTATTCATAATAGCCAGAACCTGGAACCAACTCCTCAACTGAAGAATGGATGAGAAAAATATAGTATATTTACACAATGGAGCACTATTCAGTGGTTAAAAAAAATGACATCTGAAATTTGAAGACAAATGGACAGAATTAGAAAAAAAACATGGTGAGTGAGATAACCCAGACCCATAAAAACAAATATGATATGTATTCCCTCATATTTGGCTTTTAGACATAAAGCAAAGAATAACCAGCCTACAGTACACAAACCCAGAGAACCTAGACAACAAAGAAGACCCTAAGAGAAAAATACATAGATCCACCAAGGAAGAAGAAAAATACAAGATCTCCTGAGTAAATTGGGAGTGTGGAGGTAGGGGAAAGGTATAAGGGGAGGGGGGAGAAAGGAAGGAGAGTGGGGAGAAATGTATAGCTTAATTAAAAACAATAATTTATTTTTAAAAAGAAAGAAAAACAGTTTAGTTCCAGAAGCCCAGCTATCTTAAATTCTTTTAATCTTAATATTGGGAGATATGTTCATAGGTTTTGGTATACATTGTAGCTAAAACAAAGTTTTAAAAATAACTTAAGGATAGATTAAAATGTTTTTGTTAATAGTTTTGAAGTGAAAAAAAACAAAAATATCTACAGTTTAGAAAGGGAGGTAGATGAGTGAGGTTCTCGTTGAGACCAGAGAACGAGAACAAAAAAGCCCAATTATTACTAACTTATGTGCCTTTCTTGCTAGGATTGTTTGAGGAACAAAGATGATGGTTAATTCCTTTCATCCATTTCTGCCCTCAACTTCCTGATATTAAAAAAACTGTTAATGAGTGGGTTATGCGCCCTAAAGATTTAAAGTAGAGCTGACTGACTCTTTTTCATATATAAAAGTTTAGGTTGTGATTCTTTTATGAGGTTACTTTTTGAGATAAGCAATAAAGTGATTGGACATTTCTTTGTAACTGCAAAATGCAGCCTGCCAGCAAAATAACTGGCTGAGAAAAATACCTTGCTTGCTTATACGCTGTTAATCTATAACAAGTTGCTTGGGTATGAATATATACAGATTCTTGGAACAACTACTTTTTCACCTGGAGTACATAAAATGTTTAATCGTGTAAAGGATAAGGAAAACATGCTGTTTTTTACTTCTATCCATTGTAATCATTCACTTGAAAAATAGAATGTAACCACAAGGTAATTTTTATATTGCTTGAAAGATTTTGCTGGGGTATATAAACTGTAAGGGAAAGAATAGTTAGAAGGAAAGTTCCATCTGGCGTCCAGCCTCTGTCTTTTGTGGCTACACGACTTCTCCTTGACTCCACCTATTCTTTCTTTTCCAGTCTGGCAATATTCTGTTAAGCCATTGGCCAAAAGCAGCTTCTTTATTACCCAACGGCAATAAAATATATTTACAGCCTACACAGAGGAATCCCACATCAAGGAGTCAACCAAAAAAAAAAAACCAGAAAGAACATTTTTGGATAAAGACAAAAGTAAGCCTCCTATGTGAGCCCTGTTGTATAGCATGACACTCTCATAGCCAGTAGCCAATTTTTAAATTATAATAGCACACACAAACACACAGAAGCACAGAGAGAGAGAGAGAGAGAGAGAGAGGAAACCAAAAAAAAAAGAAAAATAGCAAAACAAAAACAGAAAAAAAAATCCAAACTGACTATCAGGTCCAGAAGAACTCAGGACAAATGACAGACTTCCATGCTACTACCACACCACAATGCATGCTGGCCTCCAGGATCACTCAGAACCTGTGACTCCTCTCAGCTCCTCTCTCCCTGGCCCCTACTCTAAACTACAGCTCATGGCTTCCCTTTCCCAGCCTCTCACTCCTTCATAGCCCTGCCATTTAGGCCATGCTCTCTCTTTTATCTTCCTCTCTTGGTCCTCCTCTCTGACTCTCCTCTGCTCTTTATTCTCTCATGGCCAAGTTGAATCTGTTGGCCAGGTTTAGTCTACTCCTTCCTCTCACCACTGTGGACTCTTCCAGATGCCTCTGGCTGCTCTTCCTCATATCTACAATAAAACCTTCCCCACAAACCTACCTGGAAATGATCATGTCCTCACTTTATTCACAGATCCAACACAGGTCTTGTAATTAATTTATTGTTCATTTCTCTTGCCTGGTTATTTTTAAGTATGGCATACTCCAATAGAAACTCCTCTCTGCCCTTTTAGTTTGATTCAAATTGCATTAAATACATACCTATTTATCCCTCCTGCAGGAAGTCTGGTGTAATGGTTCTCTCTTCAGAGACTTGGCAGTCTCTGAATCACTCTTTTCTGAGCTGAGTCTCAGCTACAGGAAGACAGAACTTGAAACTAAAGAGGAAGAATTTCTGTTTTCAATCCTCGGCTGTTCCCAATAAGCCCACTTATAACTGGATCCCACTTATCCGGTGGCTTGCTAACTTCACCCAGTAGAACAACCACTCATGAAGCATATGAAGCTCTTTGTGTCTCAGAGAAATGGAATCACAAACAGGAGGGGCAATTGAGACATGAGATGAAGTGTAGGAAGAACCAGCATGCTTCCATCTTAGGCTTAAAAGCCATCTTATAGGAAAGACAAAATATGTTCATTTCTGTTTATGATTAAACCTCTGTTTTCATGGACTGAGCTGTGCCCACCTGTACCCTTAACTACAAATGGTTCTGTACTGTCTGTTCCAGGAATGGGAATCATGTCTCTGTTTCCAAATGTTGTTTACAACCATCTTGTAACCCTATCTTTGTTATAAAAGATTACAAGACCACCTCTTACTACCTTTTGACTCCCTGTTGCTAATGACTACCTCCTTATGCACCGTTTGCAGCCATGTCTTTGTCTCAGGAGCCTGTGTTGGACTAATGTGTAAGCTTAGGTTCTGATCCTGTAACCCCACCTCTTGCCTGTCAAGTCCACCATTTGAAAACTCCCTACCCCTGAGGTTTGTAAAAGTCTTGTCTCCCTCACCTCCCATGCTGACCTCTCAAACCCCACGTTAGAGGGAGGCAGCCCATGTACACAAGTAAAAAAGCATGCTTTAATTAATTAGGTTGTGAAGATTCAGTGATCTTTTTCCTCCAATCTTTGGGATTAACATGTAATGTAAATAAGATAATTAAAACTGCTAAATGCAAAGTAATTTCAATATGAGGAAGTGTTTACTTATTTTAGAAATGGTATCATACTGTTTATCTGAAATAAAGTAGATTGGAAAAAGGGGGGCACTAAATGAACTAAGAGTAGAACACTGGAAATGTTATTTCCCTGACTGAGATAAGCTTACGTTTATCTAATAATACAAACATAGACTCAAGACAAGCACAGTCTATTAGAACTTTACATTTTTTTGTTTCACTTTATTACTTATGTATTTTGCCTGCATACATCACAAGTTTGAAAATCAAAGGACAGCTTTTTGGGGCTAATTTTCTTCTTCTACCATGTGAATCCAGGGGTCAAACTCAGCTCAGTGGCAGGTACCTTTACCTTCTGAGCCATGTCACTGGCCCTGAACATACACTTTACTAAAGGGTAGCCATGTCCTGTGTGGTGATACACAACTCTAACTCCAGCTATCTGGGGACTGCATGAAGACCTTGCTGCGAAACAAAATGTACAATGGGAATGGGGTCCAGATTAGCAGTGAATGCTTCCAGGCATGTGTAAGGTTTAATCTATATATCAATGTAGTAAGATGACAGAGTCAAGAAAAGAGATGAATGTGAACTGTTTTATTCTTTGGGGGAATTGTCAATACAGTGTAGTGAATAGTCAAACAAAAACAAAATTATTTTATGTAGTGAGAGGTGAAAGGGCCGTGTTCCCATTGCCCAGCTAGCTTAACCCCCAAAATAATTAAACAGAAACTGTATTCATTTAAACACTGCCTGGTCCATTAGTTTTAGCCTCTTATTAGCTAACTCTCACATCTTGATTTAACCCATTTTTAATAATCTGTATAGCACCATGAGGTTGGGACTTACCGGGAAAGCTTCTAAGGAGCATCAGTCTCGGGCAGGAGAACCATGGTGTCTGCCACATTGCCTTCGTCCCAGCATTCCATTCTGTCTACTCCGCCTACCTGATTTCCTCCCTATCAAAAGGCCAACGCAGTTTCTTTATTCACCAATACAGAAGGACATCCTATGCCATTTCCCCTTTTCTGTTTAAACAAAAAAGAAAGGCTTTCATTTTAACATAGTAGAATTACATATAACAAAACAGTTATCAAGCAAGAACTACAATTAACATATTTATATCTACTTTATCTTTTATCATAACAAAGGAAAACTATAACTATAACTATCCATTCTTCAACTCCATCAAAGATTCCAGAAGGATATAATATTATGAAGTACAGAGAAATCTCACTTCCTGGACAGTCACCCAAAGTTATTTTGTACCATTGGAGCATCCATCTTCAGCCTACAGGCCCATAGTATCCAGCAGACTTTTTCATGAAGCAGAAAATTTTAAAGACAGTTCAGTCACTTTCTTCTGTATCCTACAAAATGTTTCACAGACTCTTTCATGAATCAGGAAACCTGAAGGATCATCTCGCCTTTAGGCAAGTTCACCAGTCCTCTCTCTGAGGGTTCTTCGTGTCCAGTTTATGCAACAGCTCAGGCAAGAGCAGTTTCTTGCCTAAATGGCTAAGGAGCCTCTTTGATGCCCATCTTCCTCTTGAAGTAGCTTGGTGCTGCCAGGAGCAGACATGTCTCATTGTCATGAAAAGCCCTAAGTTATTAAAACATTTTAAATGCCATATTCTTTGAAAGATATGAAGAATGCCTATTTAACTGAAATATATCTCTATATATCTAGAAAATTTAAAATGACTACAAACTTGACTATTATAGATGACTATCTATTAACCTATATTTCTTAATTATACATTACATTTTTAAATGAACTACACAATCATAATACCTTAATTAAGAACAGAAATATACATATAACAAGATTGACCTTAAATTTATCTCAACAAACCAAGATTCATACCAATGCAAATTAATTATATCTATATCAATTTTATTCTTACAATTCACAAATATGTAAACTATTGCAAGATAAAGTACCAAATGCTTAAGAAGGCTCAGTAATTAGTTTTCTCCTGATCTTAAATAATCTAATAAATAATAAAATTAAAATGGCATGCTTACTCATGAAATTCTCAAAAACAAATTAAGTCAACAAAGTAAAATGGCATTGCTTGTAGCATGTTCTTAGTCCAGTCATGAAAAAATGAAAAGATGTAAATGGAGGCTTTTCTCGGTCCCACCCCATCCCACAGCCATTTCCAAATAATCACCCAGAGGTTTATATTAATTATAAAAGTTTGATTAATGGTGCAGGCTTATTACTAGCTGCGTCTTACATTTAAATTAACCCATTTCTATTAATCTATGTGTTTCCACATGGCCATGGCATTACCGGTCTGCTCGCATCTTGTTTTTTTGGTAACTGGTTGATGTCTTCCCTTGACTCCACCCCTCTTCACCTGGATCTCTGCTTGGATTTCAGGCCTGGCTGCATTCAGCCTTGATATAGGCCAAAGCAGCTTTATTTATCAACCAATGAGAGCAACACATATTCACAGCACATAGAAAGAACATCCCACAGCACTGAGAGGTAAATTAAGAATTATTTTGACAAACATTCCTTATGAAATGCAAAGTGTGTAATATTGAATTTAATCCTCTCTATATCTCTTTTCAGGTTGGCCATTGAATTTTGTGAAATAACATTGGCTATTTCTAAAATATATGTGGAGGCCACAGACACAGCAACCATCTTTTTGTGGTTATTGAATTATTTCAAGGTTTCATTTGTCTTTTGTTTCCTTTCCAACATATTTTTATGGAATTATTGAAAATTTTGTACAATGCATCCCAATTACACTTGCTTCCATTCTTCCCAAGTCTACCCTCCCACCCTTATACCCCCCACACACAAAAAGACTCCAAGAACTATTTGTGTTGCCCATATACTACTCATTGGAGCATGGTCAAAGCCTTAAAGATAACTGAGTCCTTTCCCATTCCCTCACCATGGCCAAAAGCTATCAGTTGTGAAGAGCTACACTTCAGCATTTTTATCACAATTTTTAAGGACTCTCCTCCATGGCTTCCTGTCTAGACTAGTTTTTTTTCCCTTTTGTAGGGGAGGTTGTTACTGAAGACTTCAATGTTTCTCATTATGAATTATGAGTCTGGAGTCATTGATACCACTTTAGCAGATGCTTCCTCACCTATAACAGCCAGCAACCACATGAACATTAATATGGTCCCAGCATGGATCATTGACATCAACATGGTTTACAGTGGCAGCGTGGACCACAGACATCCACATGGCCTCTGGCAGCACCATGGAAGATGGACATCAACATGATCCTGGGGACAGCTTATACAATAGACCTCATCATACCTTCCTGAAGCAGTACAGACAATGGACATCAACATACATCCCAGTGGCATGGCAGACCACAGACATTGGCATAGCCTCAGGTAGCAGCACAGACCATAGACATCAACACTGCCTCAGACTACAATACAGGCCACACACAACATGGCCTCTGGCAAAAGCAAGAACCATAGACACATACATGGTCCCCAGTGGCAGTTTAAACTACAGACAACATGGCCTCAGGCTGCAGCCCAGGCTATGGGAAGCCACTTGTCTTCTGGACGTAGTATGGACCAAGACCATCAACATAATCTAAGGCTGCAGCAATGATCAGGAAAGGGATAGCAGCGTGGCCTCTGGTGGCAACATGGGTCATGGACAACAAGGCTTTTGCTGATAGTTCAGAGCAGGGCACCAACATGGGCTCCAATGGCAACATGGACCATGGACATCAACAAAGGCCTCTAGTGGTATCACAAACCATTGATATCAGCATGGCCCCATGGCACAGTGGACAAAGGATGTCAAGATTGCTTGAAGTGGCAGCACAGACCATGGTCCAAGCCATGAACATTGATCAACATGGACTCTAGTGGTAGCATAGACCACAAAGGTTAACAGGGCCCCTGGTGGTAGCAGGAACCATGGTATCAGTTTGGCCCCACATCAGCATCACAGACTATAGATATTAACATGGTCTCAGTGGGCAGGAGAGACCACTAACTTCAATGTATCCCCAGATGGGAACACGGAACAGAGACATCCAGTAACAACTTGGTCCACAGGTATCAACATAGCTTGCAGCAGTCACAAGAGGAGAAAGACTCAATCTGCCAGCTGGAAACTTGCCGATATTGGACAAATGTCTAAGCATGTTTTCCCATTCTTTAAAGTTCCTGCTTGCTTTCTTCAATACAGCTTCTTGCTAATCGCACTGCTACACAGACTGGACCACTAGCCACTACTGTTTTCCAACTAATGAGTTCATGATGAGTAGCTGGTCAAAACAAAGATACAGCAAAGGATACTGCTCTTATCCCCTTTGAGGGAATTTGGTATAACCTAAGTCTGTGTTCCCAGGCCATGATCACCCATACTTGGCTACAAAACAAACCATTTGTTATCACTCTTGAGATTTAATTGTCCAGTTGGTACAGTCCACAAACACCTAGAAGAGCATGCCTGAGGCAGTGACCTCCATAGGTGCAGGTACAATGGAGTTACCACTGAGGGAGCAGGCCTGAGCCAGAGACCTCTGCAGGACCAGGTGTGAATCAGCGACCTCCAAGGGAGCAGGCTGTAGCCAGCAACCTCTGCCAGAGCAGGCTGTAGCCAGAAACCTCTGTCCCAGCAGGCCCAAGACAGCAACCTCAGCAGGAGCAGCCCCAAGCCAGCAACCTCTGTGGGAGCAGGGCAAAATGACCCCCAGGTTTGCAGAGCAGCACCCAGGAGCACTGAGCAATACCCAGGAGCACCGAGAAATCTCTAAAACACCAAGTGACCTCCAGGGTGACTGGAACTTTGGCTCTGACAGCACCACAAGGAGCAACCATCTGAACCTTGGATCCGCTGGCATCTAGAAGATTGATCACAAGAGACACATCCCCAACTACACCAATCAGAGGAAATGATGGGTAGACAAGAGAAAGGAAATCTGGACATGGAAATACACATGGAGAATTCAAAGGATGACTGAAGTTGATATTGGAAGAATGGATTTATAAAACAAGGCAAAGCAAGGATAACTGGGAAGACTGGAATACCCTCTCCCTCTGTTGGTCTTATACTCTGTAATGATTTGTCACTTGTACTCATTTAATAAAATGCTGATTGACCATTAGCCAGGCTGGAAGCATAGGAGGGGAGACCAGGCAGGAAATAAAGGTGGGCGACCAGAAGAGGAGAATTCTGGGAAGAGGAAAGGCTGAGTATGAAGTCATCACCCAGAAACAGAGGACATAAGATGAGAATGCCTCACTGATAAAAGGTACCAAGCCACATGGCTAACACAGACAAGAATTATGGGTTACAGTAAGATGTGAAAATTAGTTAATAAGAAAGCCTGAGCTAATAGGCCAACCACTTTATAATTAATGTAGACCTCTGTGTGTTTATTTGGGACTGAATGGCTGCAAAACCTCTGGTGAGACAGAAACTTCTGTCAACAATTTGCTGTACCATGTTGGACTAAATCTGCATAAAACCTGAGAAATACTGAAAAGGAATTCTAGACATAAAATTACAGAGTTTAACACAGCTTGATGCTGTTTGCTGGTAGTGTGCTGAAGCTCCCTTAAGAAAGGTTTTCCTGATTCAGCCATGGCCATTTTGAAATACCAGCTTTCTGAGCCATGCTGCCAGTGCAACTTCTGGATCTTTCAGGACACCAAACATTTGAGTGGGGTTTGTGAGGAGACTGCTGCAGCTTGCTTAATGGTGACAAGGACTGGCTGTGTGCCTGAGAATGGGGCTGTGTGCATGGCTTTCAGGTGTCAGTGGCTCCACCATGCTGGTGGGCAAGCAGGAAGTACCGTGTATACCATAGTAATGGCACATCTTAAGATTTAAGAAGCACTTAGCATTTTAAAAAGTGATCCTGTACAATAAAAAATTACAGATGTGCAATAAAGACAAATCCAGATGCGTCACAGTGTTGTATAAATGTACATAGGCTTGGAAGAGAGAAAAAAAGAGTAAAAATAAGCCACGAAAAATGGAAAATTCACAGAGAGTCTTTATGTATATTATTGTGTTGTCTTTGAATTTTGTGACTGTGAATGGCTAAGTACAAAGAGACATTTCATTGTATGGGCTGCTAAGCCAAACCAGCATGTATATTATAAAAATATAATGACTTCCAAATTTGGGTCTAAGGATATGTTGCTTTGGACAAGAGGTACTTCTTCTAATTCCACAGAGGAAAAGAACCTTTGGATTGCTTCCAGACTAATATGATTTGATGGAACAAGACCCAACCGAAAGGTTGCTATGAACATCCCCCAAAAGAAAATACTTCCCATAATAAACAGCAGGAAGCAGTTTGTAGAAACTACACCCATGTTCCCAAATATTGTTTATAAATGTTTCTTTACATTTAAAGGGGGATATGCCATAGAGTTGAATACTTTGCATTGGTATGGATTTTGGTTTATTGATAGGAGTTTTATTTTTTTTCCCATATTCTTTTATTTTTTCCACTCAAACAAAAAAAAAGAATTTACATTTGCTCCCCTTCTCCCAGTCCCCTCCGCTCCCCCATTCCTCCCACTGCTTCCTTGAAAGAGGGCATGGTGCCCAGCCCTGTGGAAAGTCCAAGGCCCTCCCCCCTCCATCCGGTCCTAGGAGGGTGTACATCCAAATCGAATAGGTTCCCAAAGAGATAATACAGGCAGAGGAGATAGGTCTTAGTGTCATTGTTGATGGCTTCTCATTCTGCCCTCATTGGCATACACATTTAGAGAGATCAGTTTGATCATATGCTCATTCAGTCCCGGTCCGGCTGGATGTGGTGAGCTCCCATTAGATCAGGCACACTGTCTCAGTGGGTGGTCCAGCCCCTCATGGTCCTAACTTCTTTGCTTATCTTCTCCCACCTTCTGCTCTTCGACTGGATCTTGGGAGCTCAATCCATTGCTCTGGTGTGAATGTGGGTCTATGTCTCTATCTCCATCCATCTGATGAAATTTCTATGGATGTGATCAAGATATTCATCAGTGTGACTATGGGACAATGCTAGTTCTGGCACCCTCTCCACTGGTGCCCAAGGCCTAGCTGGGGACACCTGGGATCTCCAGTCCTAAAATGACTCCAATAATGTAGATATCTTATTCCCTTCTCCAATATTCACCTTTCCTCCATCTCCACCCTCCCACTCCCCCAAG
>PVIU01033873.1:0-11938 GCA_004026605.1 Ondatra zibethicus
AGGGGCCACTGCAAGCTCTTAATAAATGCAGCTCTCACCTGTCATCACAGGGGCTTCTTTTTGCAACAGATGGAGGGTATTACAGAGACACACAACTGGACGAATGCAGAGAACAAGTGACCGTGGGGGGCATAGTCCCAAATGGGACATCCATAACACAACCCTAGGTTCAGAGCACATCATGGAAAGAGGCAGAGAGAACTGCAAGATAGTTTTAGTCATGACGGGGAAGCTGCACCCACAATCCCAACCCCATGTCATCTTTTTTAATTTTTTGGTTTTTGAGACAGGGTTTCTCTGTAGTTTTTTGAGACAGGGTCACTCTTGTAGACCAGGCTGACCTGGAACTCACAGAGATCCGCCTGCCTCTGCCTCCTGAGTGCTGGGATAAAGGCCTGCACCACCACTGCCCCCCATGTCATCTAAACAAGACATGCACTGTGATGCTGTGCCCTCTGCAATCTGAGCGAAGCTGATCCTCCCTCACCCTCACCCTCTGAGACAACACAGAGGCTGACATGCTGGGAAAATGGCTCAGCAGACTAAGGCACTTGCCGCCAGGCTTTATATCCAACTGGATCCCCAGAACTCACGAGAGAGCAGAGAACCTATCCACACAAGTGGTCCTTGAACCTCCATACACTTGCCATGGTTCACACCCCGCCAGTTACATGTACACTCAGGAGAAATAAAAATGTAATTTTTAAGCCAGGGCAGGTGTGGGAGGGGGAGTGCTCGTCTTTAATCCGAGCACTTGGCAGGCAGAGACGGGTGGATCTCTGTGAGTTCAAGGCCAGCCTGGTCTACAGAGTGAATTCTAGAACAGCCAGAGCTGTTACAGAGAGAAACCCTGTCTCAAAAAACCAAAAGAAAGAAAGAAAGAATTTTAAGTGTGTGTGTGTGTGTGTGTGTGTGTGTGTGTGTGTGTGTGTGTGTGTGTGTGTGTGTTCCTCCTAGAGCTAAAGGTAGTTGTGAAGTTGTGAACTGCCTGGGAATCAAACTCTTCTAGAACAGCAAATGTTCTTAACCACTGAGCCATCTCTCTAGAACACTGTTATATTTTGTTCTTGAGGAAAATAAAAACCTAATTATAGAGCCTTGGCTAGCCTGGAACTCTCCATCTAACCCAAGCTAGACAGACTGCAGCTGCCAGGTCCCAAAGACACCCGAGACAAGTCTTGCTCAGTCCCTGTGCCCCCCCCCCGCATTCTCACCCCACCCCTACCCTAAACCTCTCCAGTTCCCCAAGCTTCCCTTCCCATATCACTCAGCAACTTTGGTTCTCTCTGCCTTCCTTTGTGTCTCTCTGTCTTCTCTTCCTCTCTCACTTTCCCCGCCCTCCAGGGCCCTTCCCAACGCCTCCGGTCATATTCTCCCACCTGTCTGAAATAAACCTCTCCCCAAACATAGCTGTCATGCCCTCACAACACAGAGCAGCAAACTCCTCTAGGCTCCCTGAGAGCTGAGATTACAAGTGTGTGCCACCATACCTGGTGACACTGTTGGGAGGGGGGCAAGTGGCATAGATTTTGTTGTGGTTCAAATGTAAGATACTCACCACAGGTTTGTGTATCTGAATTCTTGGTACCCAGCAGGTGGCAATATTTGGATAGCTTATGCATCTTTGGGATGTGAGGCCTAGCTGGGAGAAGTGGCCAAGGCGAGGCCTTGATAATAACACCCACTTCCTACTTCTCTGCTTCCTCATCTGCCTATATTAATAAGTAACAGCCACAAGATCACACCTCCCAGATGGAGAGACTCCTCCATGCCTCCCTGTTACGTAGACTGTATCCTGCAAACTGGGAGCTGAACTAAATGCTTCCTCCTCTCCCATGTCAGTAATGAGAACAGTCACTATACATATTGAATCAAAAAAAAATATTTATTTATAAAGTCATTCCTGAGATGTTTTGTTGTAAAGAACTGACTAGTTCTTGAAGATACTGAAGGTCAAGAATGGGATGAACACACGGAGCAGCAGCTCAGTGGGTAAGAGCATGGGCTACTCCTTGCAAAGCACCCAGATTCTATTCCCAGCACCCACTCGGGTGGCTCACAGCCACCTGTAACTCCAGTTCCAGGGCATCCATCCCTCACTCCTGGCCTCCTTGAATACCTACACCTGCACATACTTCTCTCCAGACATATGTAGCAGGGCCCAGGACCTTAGGAGGCCTCCGACCTTAGCACAATGGACTCAATGATAGAAGTGCCACTCAGGCAAGAGAACTGTGACACTGACTGTACCACTAGGAAAATCATCTTAGTTTTTGATCTACTGGCACCTAGATTATTCAACAGAATCTCAGACAGCACCAACCACACCTATTAGAGGAAAAGATGAGTAGAAAAGGTAAGATCACAAGCTACACCACAAAGAGCACCACAATACCAGTGAAACCCAAAGACCCTACAAAAGTAAGACCTGAACAACTAAATATAGATGAGCCAGAAGAAAATGATCTAAAAAAGACCTCAAGAGAATGTTTGAAATTCTTAAAGATGAAATGAGAAATTACCTTAAAGAAATGGAAGAAAAAACAAATAAAAAATTGGAAGATATCAGCAAATCACTTAAAGAAAACCAAGAAAGAGAACTCAAACATATAAAAGAAACTATTCAGGACCTGAAAACTGAGATAGGAAAAGTAAAGAAAACACAAGCCGAAGGAATTATAGAAACAGAAATCATGAGAAAAAGAGCAGGAACCACAAATGCAAGTATGAATAACATAATACAACAAATGGAAGAGAGAATCTCAAGTGCTGAAGATTAAACAGAGGAAATAGACTCATCAGTTAAAGAAAACATTAAATCTAACAAAAGCTTAACCCAAAATATCCATGAAATATGGGACAACATAAAAAGGCCAAATCTTAGAATAATAAGTATGGAAGAAGGAGAAGCACGGCGGTGGTGGCACATGCCTTTAATCCCAGCACTAGGGAGACAGAGGCAGGCAGATCTCTGTGAGTTTGAGACCAGTCTGGTCTACAGAGCTAGTTCCAGGACAGGCTCCAAAGCCACAGAGAAACCCTGTCTCGAAAAGCCAAAAAAAAAAAGAAGGAAAAGAAGTTCAACTCAAAGGCACAGAAAATACATTTAACAAAATCATAGAAGAAAACTTTCCCTACCTAAAGAAAGATATGTCAATGAAGATACAAGAAGCTTACAGAACATCAAATAGACTGGATCCAAAAAAAAACTCCTCTCACCACATAATAATCAAAACACTAAACATACAGAATAAAGAACGAATATTAAGAGCTGCAAAGGAAAAAGGCCAAGTAACATATAAAGGTAGACCTATCAGAATTACACCTGACTTCTCAGTGGAGACAATGAAAGCCAGAAGGTCATGGTCAAGCATTATGCAGACATTAAGAGACCACAGATGTCAGCCCAGACTACTATACCCAGCAAAACAGTCGATCACCATAGAAGGACAAAAAAGATATTCCATAACAAATCTAGATTTCACAAATACCTAGCCACAAACCAAGCCCTACATAAAATGCAAGAAGAAAAACTCCAACCCAAGGAAGAAGGCTACACCAACAAAAACACAGGCAATTGATGATCTTATAACAACAAATACCGAAGAAGAAAAAAATGAACACGTTAACATCACCAACAATGAAAACTGAATTAACAGGAGATAGCAACCACTGGTCATTAATATCCCTTAATGTAAATGGACTCAGCTCACCCATAAAAAGGCACAGGCTAACAGATTGGATACAAAAACAGAATTCATCACTCTTCTGCATACAAGAAACGCATATCAACCTCAAAGACAGACATCGTCTCAGAGTAAAAGGTTGGGGAAAAAATATACCAATCAAATGGACCTAAGAAACAAGTGGGTGTAGCTATCCTAATATCTCACAAAATAGACTTCAAGCAAAAATCAGTCAAAAGAGACAAAGAAGGACATTTCATATTAGTCACAGAAAAATCCATCAAGAGGAAATTTCAATACTGAACATCTGTGCCTCAAATAAAGGGCACCCTCATATGTCAAAGAAACACTTTGAAAGCTTAAATCATATGTTAAACCCCACAAACTAAGAGTGGGAGACTTCAACACTCCCCTTTCACCACTGGACAGGTCAATCAGACAAAAAATGAACAGAGAAATAAGAGAACTAACAGATGTTTTGACTCGAATGGACTTAACAGACATCTATAGACTATTCCATCCAAACAGAAAAGAATATACCTTCTTCTCAGCACCTCATGGAAACTTCTCAAAAATTGACCACATACTCGGTAACAAAACATACCTCAACAAATACAAAAAAATTGGAATAACCCAATGTACCTTATCAGATCACCATGCTTTAAAACTAGAAGTCAACAGCAGTACTAATTCCAGAAAACCCACAAACACATGGAAATTAAACACTGCTTACATGAATCATCAATGGGTCAAGGAAGAAATAAAGGGGAAAATTAAAGACTTCCTAAAATTCAATGAAAATGATCACACAACATACCCAAATTTATGGGACACAATAAAAGCAGTGTTAAGAGGTAAGTTCATAGCACTAAATGCCTATATAAAGAAGCTGGAAAAATCCCACACTAGTGAATTAACAGAACATTTGAAAACTTTAGAACAAAAAGAAGTAAACTAACATAAGAGAACTAGACCGCAGGAAATAATCAAGTTGAGAGCTGAAATGAACAAAATAGAAACAAAGAAAACAAAACAAAGAATCAATGAAACAAAGAGTTGTTTTTTTGAGAAAATCAACAAGATAGACAAACCTGTATCCAAACTAACCAAAAGGCAGAGAGAGAATATCCAAATTAACAAAATCAGAAATGAAAGGGGGGACATAAGAACAGACACGGAGGAAATACAGAGGATCATCAGGTCATATTTTGAAAAGCTGTACTCCACAAAATTGGAAAACTTAAAGGAAATAGACAACTTTCTGGATAAATATCACTTACCAAAATTAAATCAAGACCAGATAAGCAAATTAAACAGAACTATAACTGCTGAAGGAATAGAAACGTCATCAAAAACCTCCCAAACAAAAAAAGCCCAGGACTAGATGGTTTCAGCTCAGAATTCTACAAGACTTTTAAAGAGGAACTAATACCAATACTCCTCAAATTATTCCACACAATAGAAACAGAGGGAACATTGCCAAATTCTTTTTATGAGGCTACAATTACCCTGATACCCAAACCACAGAAAAACAATACTAAAAAAGAGAATTACCAATCTCAATCATGAACATTGATGCAAAAATACTAAATAAAATACTGGCAAATCGAAGCCAAGAACACATCAGAACCATCATCCACCATGACCAAGTCGGCTTTATCCCACAGATGCAGGGATGGTTCAACATACGAAAATCTGTCAACGTAATCCACCATATAAACAAGCTGAAAAATAAAAACCACATGATCATCTCATTAGATGAAGAAAAAGCATTTGACAAAATACAGCATCCCTTCATGATAAAGGTCTTGGAGAGAGCAGGGATACAAGGAACATACCTAAACATAATTAAGGCAATATAGAGCAAGCCAACAGCCAACATCAAACTAAATAGAGAGAAACTCCCAGGGATTCCACTGAAATTAGAAACAAGACAAGGTTTCCACTCTATCCATACCTATTCAGTATAGTTCTTGAGGTCCTAGCTAGAGCAATAAGACACCAAAGGGAGATCAAGGGGATACAAATTAGAAAAGAAGAAGTCAAACTCTCACTGTTAGCTGATGATATGATAGTTTACATAAGTGATCCCAAAAATTCTACCAAGGAACTTCTATAACACATAACCACTTTTAGCAATGTAGCAGGATACAAGATTAACTCAAAAACATCAGTAGCCCTCCTATACACAGATGATAAAAGGGCTGGGGAAGAAATCAGAGAATCAACACCCTTCACAATAGCCACAACTGGCATAAAATATCTCGGAGTAACTCTAACCAAACAAGTGGAAGACTTGTATAACAAGAATTTAAATCTTTGAAGAAAGAAATTGAAGAAGACACCAGAAAGTAGAAAAACCTCCATGCTTTTGGGTAGGTAGAATTAATATAGTAAAAATGGCAATTTTACCGAAAACAATCTACAGATTCAATGCAATGCCCATCAAAATCCCATAAAAATACTTCGAAGACCTCGAAAGAATGTTACTCAACATTTTTGGAAAAGCAAAAAACCCAGGATAGCCAAAACAATCCTGGGCAATAAAAGAACTTCTAGAGGCATCACAATCCCTGACTTCAAACTCTACTACAAAGCTACAGTATTGAAAACAGCCTGGTACTGGCATAAGAACAGACAGGAGGACCAATGGAACTGAATAAAAGACCTGGATATGAATTCACACTCCTTCGAACACCTGTTTTTGACAAAGAAGCAAAAAATATCAAATGGAAAAAAGAAAGCATATTTAACAAGTGGTGCTGACATAACTGGATATCAGCATGTAGGAAAATGAAAACAGACCCATATCTATCAACATGTACAAAACTCAAATCCAAATCGATCAAAGACCTCAATATAAAGCCAGCCACACTGAACCTTATAGAAGAGAAAGTGGGAAGAATACTTGAATGCATTGGCACAGGGAAACACTTCCTAAATATAACCCCAGCAGCACAGACACTGAGAGAAACAATTAATAAATGGGACCTCCTGAGACTGAAATGCTTCTGTAAAGCAAAGAGCACGGTCAATAAGACCAAACAACAGCCTACAGAATGGGGAAAGATCTTCACTAACCTCACATCAGACAGAGGTCTGATCTCTAAAATATACAAAGAACTCAAGAAATTGGACACCAAAAGATCACATAATCCAATAAAAAAAAATAGAGTACAGACCTAAACAGAGAACTCTCAACAGAGGAATCGAAAATGGCTGAAAGACACTTAAGGGAATGTTCAACATCCTTAGTCATCAGAGAAATGCAAATAAAAACAACTCTGAGATTCCATCTTACACCTGTAAGAATGGCCAAGACCAAAAACACTGATGACAACTTATGCTGGAGAGGTTGTGGGGAAAAGGAAACACTTCTGCATTGCTGGTGGGAATGTAAACAGGTACAACCCTTATGGATGTCAGTGTGGCAAATTTCTCAGAAAATTAGGAAACAACCTTCCTCAAGACCCAATAAGCTTCCTGTGCTGAGATCGGAGGCACAGACTGGTAAGGTTGTGCGTGCCTGGCGGTAAGGTCCCCGCGGGCCGCTTTGCTCCACACGACCCTGCACCACCCCCACCCCACCCCGCAAGATCGCCCTTTCCTCTGTGGGGCTTTGGAACACCAGCACTCTCTCTTCCTGTGCTGAGATCGGAGGCGCAGACTGGTAAGGTTGTGCGCGCCTGGCGGTAATGTCCCCGCGGGCCTCTTTGTTCCACACGACCCTGCACCCCCCTTGTAAGATTGCCCTTTCCTCTGTGGGGACTTGGAAACCCAGGACTCTCTCTTCCTGTGCTGAGATCAGAGGTGCAGACTGGTAAGGTTGTGCGTGCCTGAGAGTAAGGTCCCCTAGGGCCTCTTTGTTCCACACTATCCTGCACACACACCCCTCCCCCTCAAATTTGCCCTTTCCTCTGTGGGTCCTTAGAACACCAGAACCCTCTCTTCCTGTGCTGAGATCAGAGGTTCAGAAGGATCGGAAGTCCAGATGGGACTTCCTCTTCCTGCACTAAGATCAGCTATCCAGAGGGATGAGTGTGTACAAGCCGTCCTGGGAGGTCCCCACCCACTGAGATTCCCCTGACTGAAATAAAAGGAAGAGATGGGTAGGGGGTCCATCCAAGAATTCCTCCAACAACCTGAAAAGCAACATGATAACTCCAGAAACCAACGAGTACTCAAAAGGAAAACCTGAGCAACCTAACCCAGAAGAAGTAGAAGAAATCGACTTTAAACATAACTTTATGAAAGTGATAGAGACCTTTGGAGAAGAGGTGAAAAACTCCTTTGAAGAAAGGGATGAGAAAACTAACAAAAAGTTAGAAGAAATGAATAAATTCCTCAAAGATACCCTAGAAAACCAAGAAAAAGCAATCAAACAGGTAATGGAAACAGTTCAAGACTTGAAAACTGAAATGGAGGCAATGAAGAAAACACAAACCGAGGGAAGGCTGGAGATGGAAAATCGGGGTAAACAATCAGGAACTACTGAGACAAGTATAACCAACAGAATACAAGAGATAGAAGAAAGAATCTCAGACGCTGAAGATACTATAAAGAAAATAAACTCATTGATCAAAGAAAACAACAAATCCAACAAATTCTTAACACAAAACACCCAGGAAATCAGGGACACCATAAAAAGACGAAACCTAAGAATAATAGGGGTAGAAGAAGGAGAAGAAGCACAGCTCAAAGGCCGAGAAAAAATATTCAACAAAATTATGGAAGAAAACTTTCCCAACCTAAAGATGGATATGCCTATGAAGGTACAAGAAGCATACAGAACACCAAATAGACTGGATCAAAAAAACATATCCCCTCGCCATATAATAATCAAAACACAAAATATACAGAATAAAGAAAGATTACTAAGAGCTGCAAAGGAAAAAGGCCAAGTAACGTATAAAGGTAAACCTATCAGAATTACACCTGACTTCTCTATGGAAACCATGAAAGCCAGAAGGTCTTGGATAGATGTGCTGCAGACACTAAGAAACCATGGATGCAAGCCCAGACTACTATATCCAGCAAAGCTTTCATTCACCATCGATGGAGAAAACAAGGTATTTCAGGATAAAAACAAATTTAAGCAATACATAGCCACAAACCCAGCCTTACAGAAAATACTAGAAGGAAAACCACATGTAAAGGAAGCAAACAACACCCATAATAATGCAGACATCTAACAACCCTCCACTGGCACAAGGGAAACACACAAACTCTACAACCCTAAAAAAATAACTGCAGTTAATAAACTCTGGTCATTAATATCACTTAATATCAATGGACTCAATTTACCTATAAAAAGGCACAGGTTAAGAAAATGGATACGAAAAAGGATCCAACATTCTGTTGTTTACAAGAAACACACCTCAACCACAAAGACAGACATTATCTCAGAATAAAGGGTTGGGAAAAGGTTTTTCAGTCAAATGGCCCTAAGAAACAAGCAGGTGTGGTTATACTAATATTGAACAAAATCGACTTCAAACTAAAATCAATCAGAAGAGATGGAGATGGACATTTTATACTCTTAAACGGAATAATCCATCAGGTTGAAGTCTCAATCCTGAATATATATGCCCCTAATGTAAAAGCATCCACACATGTAAAAGAAACATTACTAGAACTCAAAGCACACATCAAACCCCACACATTAATAGTAGGAGATTTCAACACTCCTCTCTCACCAATGGACAGGTCAACCAGTCAGAAACTTAACAGAGAAATAAGAGAACTAACAGATGTAATAAATCAAATGGACTTTATAGACATCTATAGAACATTCCACCCAAACAGGAAAGAATATACCTTCTTCTCAGCATCTCATGGAACCTTCTCGAAAATTGATCACATACTCGGTAACAAAGCAAACATCCACAGATACAAAAAGATTGGAGTAACCACCTGTGTCTTATCTGATCATCATGGAGTAAAGTTAGAATTTAACAACAATTCCACCCCCAGAAAGCCTACAAACTCATGGAAACTGAACAGTCAACTACTGAACCACTCCTGGGTCAAGGAAGAAATAAAGAAAGAAATTAAAGTCTTCCTTGAATTCAACAAAAATAAAGACACAACATACCCCAACCTACGGGACACTATGAAAGCAGTGCTAAGAGGAAAGTTCATAGCACTTAGTGCCCACATAAAGAAAACGGAGAAATCACACATTAGACATTTAACAGCACACCTAAAAGCTCTAGAAAAAAAAAGAAGAAGCAGACTCACCCAGGAGAATTAGAAGACTGGAAATAATCAAACTGAGGGCTGAAATCAACAAAATAGAGACTCAGAAAACAATCCAAAGAATCAATGAAACAAAGAGCTGGTTCCTTGAGAAAATCAACAAGATCGACAAACCCCTATCCAAACTAATCAAAAGGCGGAGAGAGAACACTCATATTAACAAGATCAGGAATGAAAACGGGAACATAACAACAGACGCTGAGGAAATTCAAAGAATCATTAGATCTTACGACAAAAGCCTGTATGCCACAAAATTGGAAAATGTAAAAGAAATGGACAGTTTTTTAGATAAATACCATATACCAAAATTAAATCAAGAGCAGGTGAACAATTTAAATAGGCCTATAAGTCACGAGGAAATAGAAGCTGTCATCAAAAACCTCCCAAACAAAAAAAGCCCAGGACCAGATGATTTTAATGCAGAATTCTACCAAAACTTCCAAGAAGAGCTAATACCTATACTCCTTAAGGTGTTTCACATAATAGAAACTGAAGGGTCATTACCAAACTCTTTTTATGAAGCTACAGTTACCCTGATACCCAAACCACACAAAGACACAACCATGAAAGAGAATTACAGACCAATCTCACTCATGAACATCGATGCAAAAATTCTCAATAAAATACTGGCAAACAGAATCCAAGAACACATCAAAAAAGTCATCCATTATGATCAAGTAGGCTTCATCCCAGAGATGCAGGGCTGGTTCAACATACGGAAGTCTATCCATCATATAAATGTATCCATCATATAAATAAACTGAAAGAAAAAAACCATATGATCATTTCATTAGATGCTGAAAAAGCATTTGACAAAATTCAAAACCCTTTATGATAAAGGTCTTGGAGAGATTAGGAATACAAGGTTCATATCTAAATATAATAAAAGCAATATATAGCAAGCCAACAGCTACCATCAAATTAAATGGAGATAGAAGAGAAAGTGGGAAGTAGCCTGCAATACATGGGCACAGGAGACTACTTCCTATGTAAAACCCCAGTGGCACAGACAATAAGAGCAATAATGAATAAATGGGACCTCCTGAAACTGAGAAGCTTCTGTAAACCAAAGGACACTGTCATTAAGACAAAAAGGCATCCTACTGAATGGGAGAAGATCTTCACTAACCCCACATCGGACAAAGGTCTGATCTCCAAAATACACAAAGAACTCAAGAAACTAGACATTAAAATTCTAAATTACCCAATTAAAAAATGGGGTAATGATCTGAACCGAGAATTCTCAACAGAAGAAGTTCGAATGGCCAAAAGATACTTAAGGATGTGTGCAACTTCCTTAGTGATCAGGGAAATGCAAATCAAAACAACTTTGAGATACCATCTTACACCTATCAGAATGGCTAAAATCAAAAACACCAATGAAAGCCTATGCTGGAGAGGATGTGGAGTAAGGGGAACACTAATTCATTGCTGGTGGGAAGGCAAACTTGTGCAACCACTTTGGAAATCAGTGTGGCGGTTTCTCAGGAAATTGGGAATCAACCTACCTCAGGATCCAGCAATACCACTCTTGGGAGTATATCCAAGAGATGCCCAATCATACTACAAAAGCATTTGTGAAACTATGTTCATAGCAGCATTATTTGTAATAGCCAGAACCTGGAAACAACAGAGGTGCCCCTCAGTGGAAGAATGGATCAAGAAAGTGTGGAACATATACACATTAGAGTACTACTCAGCGGTAAAAAACAATGACATCTTGAATTTTGCATGCAAATGGATGGAAATAGAAAATGCTATCCTGAGTGAGGTAACCCAAACCCAAAAAGACGATTATGGTATGTATTCACTCATTAGTGGACCCTAGCCATAAAACAAAGGACACTAAGCTTATAGCTCACAAGCCCAGAGAAGCCAAAAATCAAGGTAAACCCAAAGAAAATCATATATAGATCCTCTTGGAAACTGGAAGCAAACTAAATTGCCAGGCAAAAGTTGAGAATACGGGGGTGGGGATAGAGGTGGGGGTAGGG
>PVIU01033874.1:0-11936 GCA_004026605.1 Ondatra zibethicus
GCTATGGAGCTTATTAGAAGAAAATATGGACACAGAGGACTGTTCCACTGTTCCGGATATTGCACCCGGCAAATGTTTCGGATATGATCTCAAACAAACAGACAACAAATGTAAAATTTTCCAAGTGTGATTCTATCAAACTGAAAACTTCTATACATCCAAGGAAAGAATTGATGGGGGCAGGGGGGCAGGGAGAAAAAAAAATAAAGTTGATTATTGTTCTCTCAAGGTCTGTGAAGAATTTTGTTGGGATTTTGATGGGGATTGCATTGAATTTATACATTGCCTTTGGTAGAATTGCCATTTTTACTATATTGATCCTACCAATCCAAGAGCATTGGAGATCCTTCCATTTTCTGGTGTCCTCTTCAATTTATTTCTTCAAAGCCTTAAAGTTCTTGTCAAATAGATCTTTCACTTCCTTGGTTAGTGTTACCCCAAGATACTTTATGCTATTTGTGGCTATCGTGAAAGGTGATGTTTCTCTGATTTCCCTCTCTGCTTCTTTATCCTTTGTGTATAGGAGGGCTACTGATTTTTTTTAGTTGATCTTGTATCCTGCCACATCACTGAAGGTATTTATCAGCTGTAGGAGTTCTTTGGTAGAGTTTTTGGGGTCTCTTATGTACACTATCAAATCATCTGCAATTAACGAAAGTTTGACTACTTCCTTTCCAATTCGAATCCTCTTGATCTCCTTTTGTTGTCTTATTGCTATTGCTAGAACTTCAAGCACTATGTTGAAAAGATATGGAGAGAGTGGACAGCCTTGTCTTCTTCCTGATTTTAGTGGAATGGCTTTGAGTTTCTCTCCTTTTAATTTGATGTTAGCTGTTGGCTTGCTGTATATTGCTTTTATTATATTTAGGTATGATCCTTGTATCCCTAATCTCTAAAAGACCTTTATCATAAAGGGGTGTTGAATTTTGTCAAATCCTTTTTCAGCATCTAATGAAATGATCATATGGTTTTTTCTTTCAGTTTATTTATATAATTCATTACATTGATAGATTTTCGTATGTTGAACCAGCCCTTCATCACTGCGATGAAGCCTACTTGATCATAATGGATAATTTTTTGATGTGTTCTTGGATTCGGTTTGCCTGTATTTTATTGAGAATTTTTGCATCAAAGTTCATGAGTGAGATTGGTCTGTAATTCTCTTTCTTGGTTGCTTCTTTGTGTGGTTTTGGTATCAGGGTAACTGTAGCATCATAAAAAGAGTTTGGCAATGACTCTTCTGTTTCTATTATGTAGAACACATTAAGGAGTATAGGTATCAACTCTTCTTGGAAATTCTGGTAGAATTCTGCATTAAAACCATCTGGTCCTGGGCTTTTTTTTGGTTGGGAGGTTTTGATGACAGCTTCTATTTCTTCACAGCTTACAAGTCTACTTAAATTGTTCACCTGGTCTTGATTTAATTTTGGTATATGGTACTTATCTTAAAAGATGTCCATTTCTTTTACATTTTCCAACTTTGTGGCATACAGGCTTTTGTAATAAGACCTAATGATTCTCTGAATTTCCTCAGTGTCTGTTGTTATGTCCCCCTTTTCATTCCTGACCTTGTTAATTTGCGTGCTCTCTCTCTCTCTGCCTTCTGATTAGTTTGGATAGGGGTTTGTCAATCTTGTTGATTTTCTCAAAGAACCAGATCTTTGTTTCATTGATTCTTTGGATTGTTTTCTGTGTTTCTATTTTGTTGATTTCAGTCCTCAGTTTGATTATTTCCAGTCTTCTACTCCTCCTGGGTGAGTCTGCTTCTTTTTTTCTAGAGCTTTCAGGTGTGCTGTTAAGTCTCTAATGTGAGCTTTCTCTGTTTTTTTTTTTTTTTTAATTTGGGCACTTAGTGCTATGAACTTTCCTCTTAGCACTGCTTTCATAGTGTCCTATAGGTTGAGGTATGTTGTGTCTTTACTTTTGTTGAATTCAAGGAACTCTTTAATTTCTTTCTTTATTAATTCCTTGACCCAGGAGTGGTTCAGTAGTTGACTGTTCAGTTTCCATGAGCTTGTAGGCTTTCTGGGTGTAGAATTGTTGTTAAATTCTAACTTTATTCCATGGTGATCTGATAAGACACAGGTAGTTACTAAAATTTTTTTGTATCTGTGGATGTTTGCTCTATTACCTATTATGTAATCAATTTTCGAGAAGGTTCCATGAGATGCTGAGAAGAAGGTATATTCTTTCCTAGGAATGTTCTATACATGTCTGTTAAGTCCATTTGATTCATTACCTCTGTTAGTTCTCTTATTTCTCTGTTAAGTTTCTGTCTGGGTGAGCTGTCCATTGATGAGGGAGGAGTGCTGAATCTCCTACTATTAGTGTGTGGGGTTTGATGTGTGCTTTGAGTTCTAGTAATGTTTCTTTTACATATGTGGGTGCTTTTATATTAGGGGCATAGATATTCAGGATTGAGACTTCATCCTGATGAATTGTTCCTGTTATGAGTAAAGTGTCCTTCTCCATCTCTTCTGATTGATTTTAGTTTGAAGTCAATTTTGTTAGATATTAGTATAGTCACATCCGCTTGTTTTTTAGGTCTGTTTGATTGAAAAACCTTTTTCCAACCCTTTACTTTGAGGTAATGTCTGTCTTTGTAGTTGAGGTGTGTTTCTTGTAAACAGAAGAATGTTGGATCCTGTTTTTATATCCATTATCTTAACCTGTACCTTTTTATAGGTGAACTGAGTCCATTGATATTAAGTGATGTGAATGACCAGTGGTTGTTAACTCGGGTTATTTATTTATTTATTTATTTTGGTGGTTGTGTTTGTGTGTTTCCCTTCTTTGAGTTGTGCTGGTGGAGGGTTGTTAGTTGTCTGTTATTATGGGTGTTGTTGGCTTCCTTGGGTTTTGGTTTTCCTTCTAGTACTTTCTGTAAGGCTGGGTTCGTGGGTATATATTGTTTAAATTTGTTTTTGTCCTGAAAATCTTGTTTTCTCCATCGATGATGAAAGAAAGCTTTGCTGGGTATAGTAGTCTGGGCTTTCATCCATGGTCTCTTAGTGTCTGCAGGACATCTATCCAAGACCTTCTGGCTTTCATGGTTTCCATAGAGAAGTCAGGTGTAATTATGATAGGTTTACCTTTATATGTTATTTGACATTTTTCCTTTGCAGCTCTTAATATTCTTTCTTTATTCTGTATGTTTTGTATTTTGATTATTATATGGCAAGGGGATTTTTTTTGATCCAGTCTATTCAGGATTCTGTATGCTTCTTGTATCTTCATAGGCATATCCTTCTTTAGTTTGGGAAAGTTTTCTTCTATAATTTTGTTGAATATATTTTCTGGGCCTTTGAGCTGTAATTCTTCTCCTTCTTCTACCCCCATTGTTCTTAGGTTTGGTCTTATCATGGTGTCCCAGATTTCCTGAATGTTTTGTGTTAAGAATTTTTGGATTTGCTGTTTTCTTTTATCAGTGAGTTTATTTCCTCTATAGTATCTTTAGCGTCTGAGATTCCTTCTTCTATCTTTTGTGTTCTGTTGGTTATACTTGTCTCTGTAATTCCTGTTTGTTTACCCAGATTTTCCATATCCAGTCATCCCTCGGTTTGTGTTTTCTTCATTACCTCCATTTCAGTTTTCAAGTCTTGAACTGTTTCCATTACCTGTTTGATTGCTTTTTCTTGGTTTTCTTGGGTATCTTTGATCGATTTATTCATTTCTTCTCACTTTTGTTAGTCTCCTCATTATTTCTTTAAGGGAGTTTTCACATTCTGTTTAAGGGTCTCTATCACTTTCATAATGTTACATTTGAAGTCAATTTCTTTTACTTCTTCTGAATTAGGGTGTTCAAGTATTCCTGTTGCATGTTCACTGGATTCTGGTGTTGTCATGTTGCTTTTCAGGTTGTTGGAGGAATTCTTGCATTGGTGCCTGCCCATCTCTTCCTTCAAATGCGATCAGGAGAATCTTGGCATCTTGGTCCAATCTTTGCTGTTGCTAACTGTGTACTTGGGGGTTTTTCTTCGTCTGCCCTCTCTTAGGTCCCCCTCAGCACTGGAGTTGGCTCTCGGATCCCCTCCACCTTGAAGTAGGCAGTAGTGGTGGATCTAAGGACCCCACAGATGAACAGGAGTGCTTGGTGGCAAGATGGGATGGGCTAAATAGAGAAAGCCAGTAGCCGAGGAGATGCCCCACTGAATTGCCAAGAATGTTTAGGGAATTGGAGGGGGCCTATACTCCGTTTCCGGGGCATCTGGTCAGCCGGGAAGGCACACACTTACCCCTCCGGATGGATCTCCTGTTAGAGGAGCAGGGCCTCTCGCTGGCCAAGGACCTCGCAGCCAAAAGGGTGCGCTTGATAGGTGCAGGGTCCTGTGGAACAAAGAAACCCCTGCAGCAGTAGCACTCACCACTGTGTCCCCAGACCCTCAGCCCCAAAGTAGACTGAGTTGGGGGATCCTAGGACCCCGCAGATGGAAAGGGGTGCTTGGGGGCAAGCTGGGATGGGATAAATGGAGAAAGCCAATATCTGGGAAGAAGCCCCGCTGAATGGCCAGAAAGTTTAGGGAATTGGATGGCCGGCCGGCTGGGCAGGCACACACTTACCCCTCTGGATGGATCTCCTGGTACAGGAGCAGGGCCTCTTGCTGGCCAAGGACCTCGCAGACCTAGCATATAGGTTTTTTGTTTTGTTTTGTTTTGTTTTTTTGCATTTCATTCTATTGATTATGGCCAAATAATAATCTACCAAATGTGTATGATCACATTTTGTTTATGCAGTCTCAATGGCTGGTCACTTGTGTTATTTCTCCATCTGGGCAGTATAAATGATTTTATAGCAACCATTCTGGGCAAGTTTACGAGACCATGTGTTTCTATTCTCTTGGATGCATGTACAAGAGCAAGATTGCTGGATCATTGAGTCACTCTCTGGTTAACTTTGTGATGAGATGCCAAATGGTTTGCCCTAGCAGCTGCACCCTTTTCTATCCTCACTAATGTAGGCTTAATACTCACAGGCTTAATTCCATAAATTGAGATTTTTTTCCCCCAAAAGTCACTTTGAAGACAAAAGTATTCCAATTTCCTTGTCTATTGTTATTATTCTGGAGTGTTTTCTATCCTATTTCTTTCTTCTCCTAACAGTTCATCTATTAATAAAACTAAGCTGTTTGACCTGTATATTTCCCCCACACTTGGCTTTTGCTGGGTGTGTGTACAATGAACACCAAAACATTACCTCGCCTTTGGAAATTGGTGGCTGTTTCCAAAAACTGACTTGTAGGGCGCCACGGCGCCTCCATGTTACGAGCACGCTGGCTTAGAGCCAAAGCACCATTTGCAGTACTTTTCCGGTCTTAGTAAACGACTTCTGCGCATGCACTCCTATGAAAGGCATCGTATGACTTGACCAATCTGGTCATCATACGATCGCGCCATACCGACTTGAGCCTATCAGGCATTGACACATCAGGGCTTTGTTCGCGGTTCCTTTAGCCTCTCTCATTCATAAAGTGTGTGTCCCAATAAAGTGTGTTCTGAGAAGGATCCTATTGTAGTCGTCTCTTCTGCTGGTGGACGCGACGCGCTACACTGACTCACTATAGATTTGGTTCTACTTATCATTGATAAGTAGAAGATTTGAGGTGACAATACAGGTGTGGTGGTACATGCCTGTAACTCCAGAATTGGGGAGGTTAAGATGGGAGGATTTCCAAAAGTTCAAGACAAGTCTGGGGTACACACTGAGACTCTGTCTCATAAAGGGGTGGTGGTGGGAGAACGAGAGAATGTCAGTCCAGGGAGGTAATTCCGTGGGTAGCGCTGCTTGCTGCCCAGCCTCAGGGCCTGAGCTCCTCGGGACCACAGGGTGGCAAGAGAGAACTAACTCCTGCGAGTTGTTGTCTGCCCTCCAACTTGTGAACAACCCGTGAACACGTGCATACTGCACACAACAAATAAATAAACAGGCGGAATTTTGAAGAGAAAGAGGCACATCATTTCTTATTTTCTAATGGTGGTCCTTTTGGTTTTTGACACTGTCTCTTTTGTAATGTCAGCTGACCTGTGACTTGTACACTTGCCGGTGGTAGCTGGGGTCTAAGCTGGGTGTTTCCAAGTTCCTGACTGAGATAAAAGCCCACAGAGAGAGCAAAATACCCAGGAAACTTTATTCAAAAAAGTTAAAGTCCAGGTCCAAGAATACACAACAGGAGAGCAGAGAGCAGCAGGCCCATAAGTGACAACACATGCCAGAGCTTGATTGTTACCTGGGGCTTTTAAAATGGGGTTCAGGGGAAAAGGTGTTTGATTACAAGGAGTGAAATTTAGGTGGTCCTCTACTTTAATGGACAGACTTGGATTATGTAAACCTTTGCTCCTCAAGTATTCTTTCCCATAATGCATCTGACTTTAGTTATGTGCATATTAAACACAGGTTTAATTCTGTAAATTGAGATTTTCCCAAAAATTCACTTTGAGGGTACAATTTGCCATATTGGGACGTGCACCCCAAACTAGTTTAGTCAGGACTGCCCATAGATCCAAAACTGTCTTCTAAGATGTGCCTGAATAGAAACAGGGTGCTAAATAGGGGGAGTCACCTGTTTCTATCATTTACAGCAAGAATCCATGCAGCTCTGTGCAGGTGTGGCTCCTAACAGCTTGCAAAGTGCATAGTATAAGTAGGTAAAGGGTCTCAGGCTGCCAAGCACACAGTTAGATGAAGAATGTGTGTACAGCCAAAGCCAAGTAGAGACCCAGCATGCTAGACTATTTCTTATGCTTGCCTAATGGTGTAGGAGGTTCTTCTGTTTATGTGTTGCTTTCATTGGTTAATCAATAAAGAAACTGCTTGGCCTGATAGGGCAGAACTTAGGTAGGCGGAGAAGACAGAACTGAATTCTGGCAGGAAGAAAGCAGAGTAAGAGAGAGCCGCCATGGAGCTATCAGAGTCAGACATGCTGAATCTTTCCCAGTAAGTCATGACCTCTTGGTGATATACAGATTAATAGAAATGGGTTAAATCAAGATGTGAGAGTTAGCCAATAAGAGGCTAGAACTAATGGGCCAGGCAGTGTTTTAATGAATAGAGTTTCTGTGTGGTTATTTCGGGTGTAAGCTAGCCGGGTGGCCGGGTCAAACAAGGGACCTGCTCCTCATGCAACAGCTTGCCTCAGCCTCCAATCTGCAATGGTCCTCCTGACCCTTCCTCCATGGTGTTGGGATTATAGGAGTGTACCAGCAAGTCAGGTCTTGATGGTTTCATATGATACAAAGTGACTTCAGACAGCAGCAGCCATTGGTGCTCCCTGTCCAGGTGTATTGGTCCACTGGGGGTTACAAAATGGCAATATTCTAAGTCTAGCCTCTGATTTCACTTGTTGGCTGGAATAGTTTGGTAACTGTAATGTGGTGGGATATTTGTACACTGTGTGAAGGTGTATTGCTGTGATTGATGTAATTAAAGGCTGAATGGCCAATAGCTAGGCAGGAAGGTATAGGCAGGCTTTCCAGGCAGAGAGAGGAAGGAGGAGGAGGAATCCAGGCATGCCAGAGAGACACGAGGAGACACGTAGGAACCATGATGGGAAGTAGGTGACAAAATGTAGATTAATGGAAATAGGTGAAGTTATAAGAGCTTGTTAAAATCAAGTCTTAAGGCCAAAGTTCCATAATTGATAACTCTCTGTGTCATTATTTGTGAGTTGGTAGCCCAAAGAAAAATCCAACTACATTATAACTTCAGTTCGTATAGGATATGGTTTATTCCTGAGAAGACAAGTAGACAATCAATTTCTGTTTGTTAGTTTTCCAAGATTCTTAACTACTTTCTTATCACCTTTTAAAACTTATCACTCTTTTCTTTTATTATTTGTTTATTTATTATGTATACAGTGTTCTGCCTGAACACCAGAAGAGGGCCCCAGATCTCATTACATATGGTTGTGAGCAATTATGTGGTTCCTGGGAATTGAACTCAGAACCTCTGGAAGAGCAGCCAATTCTCTTAACCTCTGAACCATCTCTCTAGCCCAATACTCATCACTTTGTCTCTTTTAAAATGTTATTTGTAGTGTTATGAAATCTTGTGTAAATTATTTTGTGGATTTCAACTCATTGAAATTAGGAATCTTAGATTGTGTATTGTCTCATCTTTGTTGGTGGGCTGCAAAACCTTTCCAGTAGCCACAGTGATGTGCCCTCAGGACCCGAGGAGTCTTTTACAGCATTCTTTTTGCCTAGGAGAACAAAGTCTGCTGGGTGTTTCCTCTGCATCTTCTGTTTGACACCTTCCAGCCCTTTAGAGCCCTTTGCAGTTCTTCACTTGTTCTGGTGTTTAGCTGACTGCCTTCCAGTTTTAGCTTTTTCTCCAAGGATGTCTGCTGTGCTTTCTGACCTGTTGAGCATTTCATGGTACCCCCTTTTCTGACCTGCAAGCTGTTGTGTGCCCTCTGCCTCCTCCCAGGAAGCTGCTAGGGATCAAGCAGCACCAAAACCAGGGTGAGCTTGATCGCTGACCTCACTGCTGTGCACTGGGGCTATAGCAATGTCTTGCCTCCTAGATCACCTGAAAATGTTGGGGCTCTGATATTTTGTTTGTTTGTTTGTTGTTTCTTTGTCATTCCTTTACAATTCAAGAACTTTGAAAGTCTGTTATTTGTGCCACTACTGTCTTTCCATAACCTTTCATGTTGTTTCCTTATTTTTATCTGCAGAAGTTTAAAGCTTTAGTGTTGTCAGATTTATTAATATTTAATGTTATAATTTATGTATCCTTATAAAGGCTTCTTCTATTCTAAATTCAGATAAGTAATCTCTCATATGTTTTAAAATCTTTGTTCGATTTTTATCTTTTGCATATTAAAAGTCAGAATCACATGGTGCCTCATGCCAATAATTTCAATGCTTCAGAGGCTGTGAGTTCAAGGCCAATTGGGCCACAGAAGGAGACCTTCTCTAACTATTTAAAAAAAGAAGGAGAAGAAAAGAAAATCAGAAACAATGCATTAGTAATTTATTTGACAGTTTGGTGAAATTTAGTGTCCTATCTGTATCTATTTTTCCAAATAACTACTTCTAAAACCTTTTATCCAATGACCTAGTAACTGACACAAGACTTCATCTATCATGAAATGTATTAGTTATTCTTCTGTTGCTGTGCTAAAACACCATGACTGAAAGACAGTTTAAAATGTAGAGTTCATTCTGGCTTGTGGTTTCAGAGGGATGAGTGTATCCTGGCGGGGAAGTCACAGCAGAGAACAAACTGGGCTTTAATCTTCAAGCCCATGCCCCAGCAACGAACTTCCTCCAGCATGGCTGAACTTCCTCATAGCCTCTCGAAATGGGACCACCAACTGGGGATCAAGTGCCTGAGCCAATGGGTGATGTGGAACCCATCCAATAGCATAAATAATCTCTTCAGGTAAGTTTCTTAAGAGTTTCCGTAACCGGTTATGTGAATATGCCTATTTTGGTGTCTGCATCACACTGAGAAATCAAACTTTATTGGTGAGATGCGTCAGTAGATAAAAACGATGGTCTCTGAGCCTTATTGACCTAAGTTCCTTCCCCATAGCAGATGATGAGATGTGACTGCAACAACTGTTCCTCTGACTTCCCCATGCCTCCTGCAGCATAAACTCCCTCCCTCCTAAACCCTGCGACATGCACAAAGTTAGCAATTGTCCTTTTATTTATCGTCCTTGACATTTTCTTAATTATTCCTTTCCAGCTGTTCTTAATATTTGAACAAATTCCATCAATAGACAGTTTGACTGGAAAGTTGTCAAGAAGTTTTATTTTTAAGACACGGGAGTTTTTCCTACTCAGGGAAAGGGTGTATTTTTTCTATCTGGTTGTTTCTTGTATTCCAAGTAAAGTTCTCTAAAATATTTTCTCTCAGTTCTTCAAGTCTCTTCCAAAGAACTCCATCTTAAATGGCAAGATTGATTCTGGAAGACACAGCCGACTTCCAAATAGGGTGAAAACTAGTTTAGTGCTCAACTGGAAACCTACAGAATCAGGCAGTCAGCCAGGGCTGTCCACCAGGAGCATATGCATGGGAACTGCCCAATTCCAGGGCCCTAGCCATTCCAGGGCAGGAGTTAGCAGCCTCTGTACCCTCTGTTGCATTTGCACCAGGCCTTGCTTCCCTCTGGGGGCAGAATTTGATTTGATAATAAGGGAAATAACTGGAGTTGGACTTGGTTCCTTGTACCTGTGATCCCAACATTCTGAGACAGGAAGGTTACTGTATGTTAGAGGCAGCCTGGGCTCCAGAGTGAGACAGCATCTCAAAGGAAAGAAAATGACGGTGATGGGGAGAGCGGAGGCTGGGGAGAAGTCACCAGAAACTATCAACCATGGTCTGCAGTTGAACTCAGGTCTTACCTTTTCTGTAAACAGAGACTCAAATGCTATGAATCCTGGGAAGAAGTTGCATTTTCTTTCTCTATTTTCTTTTGCCTTTTCATAAGGTTCTAATACCTCATAACCTTCCCGGGTCTTCAGATCTTAGACATGTACCACCAAGCCTGGAGTTTTTTATTGAATGTATTTCTTTCTTTTGAAAAGTGACCTGCTTTCAACAAAAACAAACAAACAGAACTTTTTGCAGCTAGTCTACCCTAGAAAGGATGTTGCTTATTTTATCTGATCGTTGTTTGAGGCTGAGGACCACAGCGTGGTGTAGGAGGTTCTTTTGTATTTGTGTTGATTTTACTGGTGAATAAAGAAAACTGCCTTGGCCTTTTGATAGGGCAGAAATCAGGTAGGCAGAGTAGACAGAACGGAATTCTGGGAAGAAGGCAGTGTGGCAGATGCCATGTTTCTCCTGCCCGAGACTGACTTTGGTTAGAAGCTTTCCCGGTAAGCCATGACCTCGTGGTGAACACAGATTAATAGAAATGGGTTAGATCAAGAGTGAGAGTTGGCCAAGAGGAAGCTAGATAAAATGGGCCAGGCAGTAATTTAATTAATACAATTTCCATGTGGTTATTTCGGGGTTTAAGCTAGCTGGGCAGCCCAGAGACGGCTGGCCGGGACCAAAAGCAGACCCACTCCTCCTCATTACTACAACAACAGTGTTTCAGTTGCTGATGCTGACACTTCCCAGCTGGGTAATATGTTCACTAAAAAAAAAAAAAAAAAAAAAAAAAAAAAAAAAAAAAAAAAAAAAAAAAAAAAAAAAAAAAAAAAAAAAAAAAAATGCAGAAACAAAGTTTATAGACTCCTTCACATGCTCAAAGTTTACATTTTTAAAAGTTCCATTTCCATGTGTGGCAGGTCCCCCTGGAGCTAGTCAACCATCTAACCCCACCAAGGCCATGCCTATTTACTTCCGTTTCAATTTCCTATGTATGGGTGGAACACATGTGATTGGCTACAGTCTACTGTTTCAGGAAAGCAATGCATCTGTAAAGGTTTGTGATATAGTGTTCCACTACAGCCTTGTAATATCTTGAAGGTTCCCAACAAAGAGTTCTGCCAAACCTTTGTTTTCTTGACTGGGTTATACAGGATTAATTTTCCATTTTTAAAATTATTTATTCATTTCCATATGTGTGCGGAGGCCAGAGGCCAACATGAATATCTTTCTCGGAGTGTGAGGACCTTATTTTTTGAGACGTGTTATCTTGCTGCTATGATAGGCACCACCGCCGCACCTGACTTTTTCACCCTGGTGCTGGGGATCATCAAATTCAGGTCCTCAGGCTGGACCATGTCCTGGTTAGTTTTTACGTCAACTTGACACAACCTAGGTTGTTCCTTGATTGACGTAGGAGGGTGCAGTCCACTGCGGGTGGAGCCGCCACTCAGAAGGTGGCACTGAACTGTTTAAGAAAGAACTGAATCTAAGATCGGTGGTTTTCCCTTCCCTTCCCTTCCCTTCCCTTCCCTTCCCTTCCCTTCCCTTCCCTTCCCTTCCCTTCCCTTCCCTTCCCTTCCCTTCCCTCCCCTCCCCTCCCCTCCCCTCC
>PVIU01033875.1:0-11932 GCA_004026605.1 Ondatra zibethicus
TACAAGAAAACACCCCAAGTTCTCTTTAGAGTCTGGCTTCCAGTTGATTCTAGGTTCTGTCAGGTTGGCAACACTAGCCAGCCAAGTGATTGAGCAATGAAAAGTCTGGTGGGAGGAAGAAACAAGGCTCTCCTGTGACTCACCAGCTGAATCCTGTTATCAACACACTGAGGTTGGGAAATTTCAGTGGGTGCTGGTTCTGATTCTATGTCCTGGGGGGAAGGGAGGGTAGACGTTTCTGAGAACACAACCTGAGGCATTTAGGAAAATGGAGAAGCAGGTGTGGAGAATCTAGCCTAACTATTCGCTGGGTTTATAGATGGTTTCCCTTCCCTTCCCTTCTCTTCCTTTCTCTTCCCTTCTCTTCCCTTCCCTTCCTTTCCCTTTCTTCCCTTTCCCTCTCCTCCCCTCCCCTTCTCTAGCCTTTCTGTATACCCTGGATGAGATAGGTATAAGGAACCTTGGTCCTCAGGCAGTGATAGGAGTCAATGGCCTAGAATTGTTCTTTCACTTATGAAAATAATAAACAGAGACAAATAAGCCATCCCTTGGCTCTTATTAATCAGAAAGATAGATGGTCAAATAGACCATCATAGGACTGGGATGTAGTTTAGTAGTAGAATGCTTGCCCCGCATACATGAGGACCTGAACTGATAATGTAATAATTGTAACCCATTCCAGTACTGTGTGGGAAGGTTCACTAGTAGGTTCAGTGATATTTTGAAAACTCTCTGCAATGAACCTTATTCTGTGACTAAGATTTTATTAGCACCATTTTGTTTACTCCCTATAGCACCTCTGAAAGTGAAATGTGACAGTATGGCATTGAGTCAGAGGGTTTAGTTGTTCACAACCCCAAGACAGTCCTCTTGCCTGGCCCTTCAATTGAATATCACTTGTCAGCTAGGGGTGGTGGCTCATGCCTCTGATCCCAGTACCCAAGAGTCAAGGAAGAAGGATTGCTATGAATTTGAAGCCAGCCTGGGCAACAGGGTGAGAGCCTGTCCCGAAAACAAAACACTCCAAAGCGATGGTTGATAATTCTTTTTTTCCCCAGAGACCACTTAGAAAACTGGTTCCCTTTCCATGTGGATTGAACTGAGGTTGACAGGCTTGACAGCAAGTGCCTTTGCCGGCTGAGCCATCTCACCTGTCAGGACTAATTGCTTATTTTACTGCCACACTGTGTCTCAGGTTGTTTGAAGCCTGAGGTTGGTTAAAATTCTGGCTGATATGATTGTAATGATTCTGACATGATTGAGTACTGTTTGAACTGTATGAAAGTTGAGTATGATTGACTTTTTTTTTCTTTAGGGCTGTGTGATTAAGAGGGATCCAGCATCTCATCAATGCCATGTCCCTGTGAAAGGAAGGTCCAAATGGCTGCAAATAGAACAAAGCAAATGGCTGTCTTTGTAAAGTCACCTGAGGCACCGGAGAAGCCTGTCGGTGTTACAGCCATATCATGGATTGTGAAATGAAAAGAACGAAATCACAGGGGAATTAGAAAATGCTTCAAGATGAAGAAAAACGACAACAATGAGTGAAGTCAGCCTAAATTAAATGGAAAGAAGAGAGCAACAAACATTAGAGAGGCAAAAGGAGGCTAAAAGAACACCAGGAGAGCCAGGCAGTGGTGGCGCACATCTTTAATCCCAGCACTAGGGAGGCAGAGGCAGGCGGATCTCTGTGAGTTTGAGGCCAACCTGGTCTACAAGAGCTAGTTCCAGGACAGGCCCCATAGCTACAGAGAAACCTTCCTTGTCTTGGGGGAAAAAAACAGGAAAATTACTAAGACTGAACCTTTCGTTCTTTAGAAAAGTCAACTATATCGATAACTTTATATTTTATCAAGAACCAAGCAAGAAAAAAAACAAAGAAGACTATTAGTCCTCATTCTCTAAAAGAATGGGGAATTAATGTAATATAAGGATTTAGTACATATGGGATTTATCAGACTGACTTACAGAATGTGGTCTGTGTAGTTCAACAGTCACTGTCTCAGTCCGTGAGACTGGATGTCTTGGCAGCCCCAGTCTGGTGCTGAAGGCCTGGAGGATTCCTGGAGAGCTGCTGATCTTCAGACTAGGAATGATTAAGTTGGTTCTTATACTGTTCAAGGAATGCCATAGCAACAGAATAGATGAACTTGCCAATGAGAGTGAAGTCAAGCAGACACAAGCAAAACTTCCTTATTCCATATCCTTTATCTGGGCTGTCATCAGAAGGTGCCATCTGCATTTAGGGTGAGCCTTCAGTTTTAATAGTCTGATAAAGAAAATCCTTCATATAACTGGTTGGGTTTTAATTGATGCCAGATTCAGTCAAGTTGATAACCAAGTTTAGCCATTACAAGTACTTAAATAGCCAAGGCAGGAATGAGAAGATAACATTACCATTTTTACAGAAATAAAAAGGTTTATAAGAGACCACTGCATGTCAGCAAGTTAAATAACAAAGTAGATAGAGTCATGGGAAAACTCACAAACTACTGGAACTTACCCCAGAGGAAATAGAGAATCCGAACAGACTTGCAACAAATAAAGATTTAACTAGTAACTCTCCTTCCCATGCTAGAAAAGGCCTAGATTAAGTCTCTAGTCTTCCACAAAATAGAAGACCGAGCATTTCCCAGCTCATTTTGTGAGGTCATTATTGTGCTTCTCTAAAACCAGAAAAGTCAGTATGAGAAAAGAAAACTATCGGCCAGTAGCTCTTATGAAAATAGATACAAAAATACCTAACCAAAGTGCTAACAACTTAAATGCATCGCTTAACAGTGGGGATACTTCTGAGAAGTTCACTGTTAGATGAGTTTATCATTGTGTGAGCATCATAGAATGTACTCATACAAACTCTGATGGTTAAACATAACTTGGTAATAGAATCCATGGAGCCACTATCACATGTATAGTCTATTGTTGGCTGAAAATCTTGTTAGGAAGCATTTGACCAAATCTAAAACCCTTTCATGAAAAAAAAAAAAACCAGTGGGGAAGAGAAGGGAGACTTCCTCAGACTGGTAAATGCCAACGTCAACTCAGTCCTTTCTGAAATTGGAGCTCTGAGCACAATCCTGAGGAAGAGATCAGATAACTTCTAGGCAGGGACTTGGGAGTTCACTAGCAGATATTGAGAGGCAGATGTGAAATTTATTGAGTTTGGAAAGCGTGTTAGAATCAGGGCCAAGTGAGAAGACCCACTGGGAAGCACTTAGGTTTTTGGGTCTATTTTTCAGTGATTGTTGTATGATGTTTTACTCTTTTGACTTTTTTTGGGGGGGCCCACTACCCAGCCCCCAATAAATCACACGTGGAGGTTTATTCTTTTTTTTATTGTTTTTATTGAGCTATGTATTTTTCTCCACTCTTCTCCCTTCCTCTCCACTCCCCTTCTGCCCTCTCCCATGGTCCCTATGCTCCCATTTACTCAGGAGATCTTGTCTTTTTCTACTTCCCATGTAGATTAGGTCCATGTATGTCTCTTTTAGGGTCCTCATTGTTGTCTAGGTTCTCTGGGATTGTGAATTACAGTCTGGTTTTCTTTGCTTTATGTCTAAAAGCCACTTATGAGTGAGTACATGTGATAATTGTCTTTCTGTGTATGGGTTACCTCACTCAATATGATGTTTTCTAGCTCCATCCATTTGCCTGCAAATTTCAAGATATTATTATTTTTTTCTGCTGTGTAGTACTCCATTGTGTAATGGTACCACAATTTTCTTATCTATTCTTCTGTCGAGGGGCATATAGGTTGTTTCCAGGTTCTAGCTATGACAAACAAAGCTGCTATGAACATAGTTGAGCACATGTCCTTGTGGTATGCTTGAGCATCCTTTGGGTATATCCCCAAAAGTGGTATTGCTGGGTCTTGAGGAAGGTTGTTTCCTAATTTTCTGAGACATCACCATTCTGATATCCAAAGGGGCTGTACCAACTTGCACTCCCATCAGCAATGCAGGAGCATTTATTCCCTTTCACCCACAACCTCTCCAGCATAAGTTGTCATCAGTGTTTTTGATCTTGGCCATTCTTTCAGGTGTAAGATGGAATCTCAGAGTTGTTTTGATTTGTATTTCTCTGATGACTAAGGATGTTGAGCATTTCCTTAAGCGTCTTTCAGTCATTTTAGATTCCTCCGTTGAGAGTTTTCTGTTTAGGTCTGAACACCATTTTTTTTTAATTGAATTATTTGTTCCTTTGATGACCAAGTTCTTTGGTCATTTTTAAAGTTCTTTGTATATTTTGGAGATCAGCCCTCTGTCTGATGTGTGGTTGGTGAAGATCTTTTCCCATTCTGTAGGCTGTCATTTGTCTTGTTAACCATGCCCTTTGCTTTAACAGAAGCTTTTCAGTTTCAGGAGGTCCCATTTATTAATTGTTTCTCTCAATGTCTGTGCTACTGGGGTTATATTTAGGAAGTAGTCTCCTGTGTCAATGCATTCAAGTGTACTTCCCACTTTCTCCTCTATGAGGTTCAGTGTGTTTGGCTTTATGTTGAGGTCTTTGATCCATTTGGACTTGAGTTTTGTGCATGGTGATAGATATGGATCTATTTTTATATTTCTACTTGTTGATATCCAGTTATGCCAGCACCATTTGTTGAATACACTTTCTTTTTTCCATTTTATGTTTTTTGCTTTTTTGTCAAAAATCAGGTGTTTATTGGGGTGCATTGATATCCGTGTCTTCAATTCGGTTCCATTGGTCCTCCTATCTGTTTTTTTCCCCCAATACCAGGCTGTTTTCAGTACTGTAGTAGAGTTTGAAGTCGGGGATTGTGATGATGGAGGCTTATTCTTAATTATAAATGCCCGACCTTAGCTTGTCTTGTTGCTAGCCAGCTTTTCTTAAATTATCCTGACTACCTTTTGCCTCTGGCCTTTATCTTTCTCTATTTCTGTATATCTTTCTTTACTTCTTTCTCCATGGCTTCTGTGTAGCTCAGTGTGCGGCCCCTGATGTCCTCTTCTTGTTCTCTTGCTCCTCTTCTTCCTTGGTTCTCCTTCTATTAATACTCTCTGCCTGCCAGTCCTGCCTATCCTTGCTTCTCCCTTTCTATTGGCTGTTCAGCTCTTCATTAGATCATCAGGTGTTTTAAACAGTCAAAGAATTACAGCTTCATACAGTTAAATGCAGCATAAACAAAAGCAACACGCCTTCAATTAATATTCCCCAGAAATGATCATGGAAAAAGAGCACACACATGTCCCCTTCTGTCATCTCTGTCTCTTTCAAGGATTACTAGGCTGGCCTCATGCAAAGTCCTCTAAAGCAGTGGTTCTCAACCTGTGGGTCATGACCCTTTGGGGGGGGCGTCAAATGATCTTTTCAAAGGGGCCACATAAGATCATCGGAAAACACAGATATTTACATTATGATTCATAACTGGTAAAATTAGTTCTGAAGTATCAATGAAAATAATTTTATGGTTGGGGTCACCACAATATGAACTATATTACAGTTTCGCAGCATTAGGACAATTGAGAACCACTGCTCTAAACTGTACCCACAGCCTTTGTAACTTCATTCTTAAATACTTCATTGATAACAGAAGTCAGTTGTAAGAATAAACTCTTATGTCTGGAGCAAGCGTAAAGGGATTTTTATAGAAAACCAAGTGCTTGCAAAAAAATCACTGAACAAACCAGGGAACAGCCTGTCAGTTGAACTCTATGTCCACTTTGCAGAGGGACATTGCAAATTGGCATCCAAGAGACCTTCAGCCTCCCATAAGCAGGCAATTGTTATCCAAATAGCTAGCTGTGGGACAAATACCCCTGCTGAGATGAGCAGGCCTTTGCTGAACTGGTGCAAGCCACCTGGACGGCTAGTCCTGCACCTCAATCCAAACCAAGTTAGGACTCAGCACTGGGACATCACTGATGTAGAAAACCATCTCTCCAGAGGTGTGTTGACCAGTAGAAACAAGTTTCAGAAGTAGGATTTATCATGAATCAGGGTCCTGTGCCTCATAGACTAGAAAAAGAGTCTTCAAATTCACTTTACAGAGAAGGGCGGAAGCAGCCATTGACACGCAGAAGATATTGTAGCCCTCTAGAATGGAGGCTAATGGTGGCTTGGAGCAGGCTGGTTCAGCTACAGAGAGGCAAAGATTCCCTGGATATATTTCAGATATAGAGTCCATGGAACTTGCCAAGGAACTGGGTGACAGTAGTGAAGTAAAGAGGAATCAAGAACCAATGTTAGTGGGGTGTGATGGTGCATGCCTCCAATCCTGGCACCCGGGAAACAGAAGCAAGAGGACTACCTCGTTAGCCAGGCAGTGGTGGCGCACGCCTTTAATCCCAGCACTTGAGAGGCAGAGGCAGGCGGATCTCTGTGAGTTTGAGGCCAGCCTGGTCTACAAGAGCTAGTTCCAGGACAGCCAGGGCTGTTATACAGAGAAACCCTGTCTTGAAAAGCCAAAACAAAACAAAACAAACAAACAAAAAAGAGGACAACCTTGTTGCAGGAATTTTGATCATACCCTGACACTCTTGAGACTTTTAAATAACATTTACCTTGAGTCAGGGTACAGAGCTAGTGACTAGCTGACCTGAATTGGCCATAGAGAAGCCAGTAATTTGGACAGAGATGTACAGGAAGAAAAGGGCAAGGACTTGGGTTTGGCTTTTCCTTTTGGTTTTGGGATGAGTGAAGAGATATGTCACTTGCTGGCTAAAAAGCAAGGTCAGCTGGTTGCTTCTCAGCTTCTCTGATCTAGTAGGTTTTCACCCCCACATCTGACTTCAGAATCCTTGTTGCTAAGTAGAACAATAGAGACTTACTTTAAACCTACATAAGGCAGCCTTGACCACAAGGCCCTCCAAGCTGTGACCTGAGTGGCTGGTGGGGTGTTGACTGTGGGGCTGTGGGGCCACAGACAACAATTAAAACAGCACTAGATTCATGTGCAACATCACCACCTCAAATCCAAGACCAGCTAGTTCCAGGGCAGCTGGGCTACAAGGCATTTCATGAAAACCAACCAAATAAACAGAAAACTCAAGTCAGAACACACTGTTAAGCTGTTTCCTAGCCCCTGGCAGGTGGACAGGGCACCATTATTTCCTCACGAAGGTCTTGCACTTCATTTAGGGTTGTTCTGGAGGTAGGGTGGGAGCCCAGCTGGGTGAAGGCAGTGAGGATGCTGGAGAGGGAGGATACAGGAGCAGGGGAGGATGCTTGTTTCTCCCTCTTTTTCTCCCCACTTTGAGATCAGAGCTGCTTCCAGCAGAGGCTTATCCATCTGGGGCTGAGAGTGTTTGGTGGAGTTGATTGCTTTGTTGCGTTTTTCTGTAACCTGTTTCGACATCATCTTTTCTGGTATTTGGTGAGTGTGAGCATATTTAGAGTGGTGGAAGTCATACCTTTTACTCCGCTCTCTGAGTGGGATTTGCATATTTTAGATTCCTCTGTGAATAATCACTTCTTTGTCTACTCTGGAGGCTGAAGAATGAAAGTTGAATCTAAAGGCAAACAAACAAACAAAATAACAGCACCAACAGTAATAAAAAGATCTAAAGGCAGAATCAACTCACCTAGTAAGCGCTGGCTTACCTGACGAGGCTGAGATTGTAAGCGGTTTGTTTGAAGGGATGCTTGGAAGGGACCACAGAGGATGCAGGGAGACAAGGCAGTGGAGTGTAGGATGCAGCAGTTTATGAGGCTGTAGGGAGCCTTCAGAGTTGCCAGCACCAAGAGTAAGGCCCTTCCTCCAATCAGCTTCTGTTCTGGGGACATGGAATCTTTGGCATACTCTACCCACTACACTTACTGCTGAGAGCATCCCTGGGACCAGAGATAGTTCTTGGGCACTTAGTCACAAGTGCTCACAGCTGGAAGCCAGTGAAGGCACAGGAATGGTTAGCTCCAAGGGAGTTGTTGGTTCTGCCATTGACTGTTACTACGGCAGCTTTCTGGTATAATGGAGGCTGTCAGACTGGGACAATGCCCACGGAGCACACAGACTATGGTATCAGGCTTGGCACAGTGCATAACGTTGTTGGCTGTGGCGTTTTCATGGCTTGAGATCCTTATAACTTATAAGTAGTAGAAGGATTTCCACAATTGACAAGGAGTGGCAGGAACACATGCATAAAGTATCTGGCTAATTGACTGGCTTTAACTGAAGGGTGCCTGGATCATGTGGACGCAGACTGGAGTTCTGTGGTGCAGGTCTTGTGTTACACAGGGTGTCCGGGGCTGGCAGTGTGGGGGTGGGAATGCAGTCTACTCCATTAGCTAAGCCTTTCTTCCTGCAGGAAGCCAAGTCTGCAGAGTGTGCCTGTGGACTTGCACAGGTGGCCACATGTTAAATGGACATGCTGAAAAGGAGGCATGGATTTAGAAAGGAATGATTTATAATCGCCATATGTCATTAGGGCAAATTGTCGGGCATATTAAAGGCACTGCATTAGTGTTTGGAGTCACAATCAGTTCTAGACGCTGCCATAAGGCTTCCTGAATACACCTTGGTTTTTTTGAGGTCGTTTAACTATTAGCCCCAAAAAGACTGCGTGAAAACCACAGGAATTAATTTTTGCTTAAATAAATTGACAGAAAGCATCCCTTAAAGATATTTACAACACAGTGTTTTGGGAAGCATTACTTCTATGCCACCAAAAGGGCAGATGGCACTGAGAAGCAGAGAAGACTGCACTATGAACCAACATGGGAGGCCCAGTAGAAGCGAGGCAGCACTGGCTTTGGAGCCCCCGTGAGTCAGTGTGCAGCCATCACAGTTTGAGTTAGCTTCATGTGGTCTATAGGAAAGTTGCCATCTGGACCTTAGCTGTGGGCACCTCACAGGGATGGTCAGTGAAAGGCAGCAACTGTGATAGCTCAATGCAGGTCTTTGTCGCTAGAAAAGAAACCATGAGAAAATGTCAGAATGATTGGACACCATTCCCTCCCTGTTTGTCTAAGCTCGCACACCACCCAGGCAGCACTGATGCTAGGCTCTTCTCCTGCCATTTGGGTTGTGATAAGAATATATCAAAGAACACTTGTGCCAGGCACTCAGGAGGCAGAGGTAGGTAGATTTCTGTGAGTTCAAGATCAGCCTGGTGTAAAAAGTAAGTTCCAGGACTGGTGTAGAAGTTCCTTCTGTTTGTGTGTTGCTTTCACTGGATACGAATAAAGAAACTGCCTTGGCCTAGTTGATAGGGCAGAACTTAGGTAGGTGGAAAAGACAGAACTGAATTCTGGGAGGAAGAAAGCAGAGTGAGAGAACCGCCATGGAGCCGCCAGAATCAGACATGCTGAATCTTTCCTGGTAAGCCACGACCTTGTATAGACCTAGTTCTATACAGACTAATAGAAATGGGTTAAATCAAGATGTGAGAGTTAGGCGATAAAAGGCTAGAGATAATGGGCCAGGCAGTGATTTAATGAACACAATTTCTGTGTGGTTATTTCGGGTGTAAGCTAGCCGGGCGGCCGGGACAAACAAAGGGCCACCCTCCTCGTGCAACACAGGACAGCCAAACCTATACAGTTTTTTTTTTGAGTTATACAGTTGAATCATACAGTTATACTCTGTCTCAAAAAACAAAACAAAACAAAACAAAAAAAGTCTCTTGCGGAATACACACACTTTTAACCTCTACTTTATTGCACGAATCATTCACTTCTCACCTGGTCTCTTCTCATCCTGTCTCTTGCTACCACCTTCATAGACCCCTGTCATCACACCCCTGGCCCAGGAACTAGCCTAACCAGCTCACTGCTTCTAGCCTTGTCTTCTTCCATCACTCAAATCCTGTCCCACCTCTAAGGCAGACAAGTATAGAGAGTACTTTAGTAAGCTGGACTTGACTTGGTTTGGGCTATGTGCACATCCCTCTTTGAATAATACCCTCGGCAGCCTGAGAGCCTTCCTTGAATATACTCTGCACATACATCTGTCTCTGAACAATGCACTTAGCACCTTGTTAGAGACCTGGAACACCCACTCACATAGAATACCAGGTACTACCCACTCCAAATAATGGAAGTAAATTTCTTCTTCCTTAATGACAATTAAGTTGGACATCTTCAAGCTGGAGAGTTAGTTTAATGGTTAAGACTTGTTCTTGCAGGGCTGGAGAGATGGCTCAGGGGTTAAGAGCATTGCCTGCTCTTCCAAAGGTCCTGAGTTCAATTCCCAGCAACCACATGGTGGCTCACAACCATCTGTAATGAGGTCTGGTGCCCTCTTCAGGTCTACAGGCATACATGTAGACAGAATATTGTATACATAATAAATAAATTAAAAAAAAGACTTGTTCTTATAGAGGACCCAGGTTTGAATCCTAACATCTATGTGTTACTGTCCACTGTCTATCCACTGTCTGTAACTCAAGTCTCAGAGGACCAGATACCCTCTCTTGACCTCTGGGGGCACTAGGCACACATGTGGTGCACATACAAACATGCAGGCACAGCACTCATAGACATAAAATAAAAAAATCAATCTAAAAATTTTAAATTAGACATTTTCTATTCAAACATTTCCAGTATATCTGGGTAGGAAATGGGGCCAATTCGGCCTAGACTGGCTTTGGATTAATGCACAATAAGCCAAACTGTCCTGTGAGTGAACTTTTAGGGAGAATTCCTATTTACCATTTTATGCCTATGCATAACTGAGTGAGCATATGATTAAAATGGGGTATATTATGGGAGGCTGCATAATTTAATCCGTCAATCAAGATAAAGAAATGTACATGCAGGACTGGAGAGATAGCTCAGTGATTAAGAGTCCTTACTGCTCTTCTGTAGGACCAGAGCTCCTAGTACCCACGTGTCAGCACATGGCTGCCTTGTAACTCCAGCTCCGGCCTTTGTAGCCACTGCACACATTCCTATGCTGAAATTGAAATATATTTATTAAGGAAAAAAAGACACACATGCTACATCATTTAGCAACCAAGTTCTTCCTTCTCTTGAACCCCATGAAAGAGCCCCAAACCACAGCAGGGATCTATATGCTCTCTCACACATGTGGCCCACGGCTCTCGCACAGTATATTCTGACTTGTTCTACTGCTTTGCTTTGAATCAAGTCTCTTTGCTACGCTGTGAATTTATGTCTACTGATTTCAGTGCTTTAACTATGATGCCAAGAACCTGGAAACCTCCGGTCTGAACCCCGACACCAGTAATACTTCTGTTTGAACCCTCCAGCCAAAGCTGGAACCTTTACTCTGCTGGCAAGGTCTGGTTTCATTTCCTCCCGCTCCCTTCACTTGCTCAGAGCAGACCACCCTGGCCTCCTGTGAGACCTTGCGAATGAACGGTCTTCTCTTTCAGGCACTGTTCACTTGCACAAGTTGTTTTCTTGTGTGCTCTTTCCTCTTGCGAGCTCTGTCCTTTGCATGCTCTGTCCTCTTGCATGCTCTATTTGCATACATGTTCTATTCACTTGCATGCTCTGTCCTCTTGCATGCTCTATTTGCATGCATGTTCTATTCACTTGCGTGCTCTGTTCTCATGCATGTTCTATTCACTTGCATGCTCTGTCCTCTTGCATGCTCTATTTGCATGCATGTTCTATTCACTTGCGTGCTCTGTTCTCATGCATGTTCTATTCACTTGCATGCTCTGTTCTCATGCATGTTCTATTCACTTGCATGCTCTGTCCTCTTGCATGCTCTATTTGCATACATGTTCTATTCACTTGCATGCTCTGTCCTCTTGCATGCTCTATTTGCATGCATGTTCTATTCACTTGCGTGCTCTGTTCTCATGCATGTTCTATTCACTTGCATGCTCTATTTGCATGCATGTTCTATTCACTTGCATGCTCTGTCCTCTTGCATGCTCTATTTGCATGCATGTTCTATTCACTTGCGTGCTCTGTTCTCATGCATGTTCTATTCACTTGCATGCTCTGTCCTCTTGCATGCTCTATTTGCATGCATGTTCTATTCACTTGCGTGCTCTGT
>PVIU01033876.1:0-11932 GCA_004026605.1 Ondatra zibethicus
AGGGATTGGACATAGAGGGCACTGGTAGTTGCACACACAAACTGTGGTTACCTGAAGAAGACCTGCACAAAATCAACACAGTTCAGAATTCCAACATGGAGGGAGAGGTGCTTGAGCCATTGTAGCTTCTGGGAGATGAGTCATGATTCCTGGTCGGTTTCCCATGACTTAGTGGCTGTCTCTGTACCAATGTGTGTATGATCAGCATAAATGGAACCTGGTGGGTTATTTCTAAAAAGAAAGAGGATGTGAAGCTGGGAGGGAGATGTGTTGTGGGGGTGAGAAGGAATTGAAAGGAGAGAGTTGGGGATATATATTATCAAGATACATTGCATGCATATTAAAATGCTTTTTAGAAGCAGACAAGCTTGTGCCCCAATTTTAAAGTAAGGCAAATTCAACATGCTTTAAATTGTAGCATGGAGATAAGACAACATAGGATTTGTCTAAATAAGATAACATAAATAAGGAAAATGAAATGCACACACAATGTAAAATCTTGTAAATGCTTAAGCTTCACAAGTTTTACTCTCGACAACATTCCTGCCCATGAAATCCTTTGGTGAACCCTGGCTAGTGATCCAGAGTGGATTGCAGATGGTGAGGTTAGCAGGTTATTTTTAGCAAGGAAAGTCAACACTTCCTTTGAAGCCATGATTACTGTATTAGGAGACGTCAATGGGTTAATGTTATTTATAGGGAAGTAAATTGAGCTAGAGGTAAAGGATTAGATGTAAAATGAACTGGCAAATAGACTAAAATGGAACTGGAAAACAACTAAAAAAAACCCACTAGAGTGTAGTTTGATAAGCCCTTAATAAGGGAAGGGCTTCAAACCATGATAAAATCTCCAAGAGAACGTATCTGACTAAAGGTGAATTTTCTTCTGTAAAGTTGAAATGTTTCCACATGACCAAAAGTGATAAACATTAAAACACAAATGATTAATAAAATAAATACATCTTTTTAAAAAAGAATGAACATCTCAACAGAAAAGCAGTGTGTGGACAGTTTACAAGAAATAAAAGTCCTAAAGGCCAAGGTTTGAACATATAATTAAACTCACCAAAAATAAATAAATTTTAGACAACAATAAAGAAGACAAAATTCAAATTTGAAAACTTTCGGAATGGAAGTCACAGCGTGCTTGAGAGCCATGTGTCTTCACATACTCTTGGGAAGAATGTGAAGCCATTTAATCTTTTATAGATCACATTGATAGTATATATGTTATCTGAAGTCATATTTGGAATAATACAGAGGCATGTAGCTGCTGGTGCAGCCACCGCTAATGTTCAAATTTAGGGTACTCCAAATGTATACTAGCCCACGTGCATCCATGTCCCCCTTCCCACACACCCCCTTGAGATGGGGAGTCCCAAACCACTAACTCAATCTATCCCCAAATGTATACCAATGAGGAATCCAGGGAGCAACTTGTGTTACCATACATTTATTTTTAGAGTTTCCCAGCATTGATACTCCAAGCATTTGGGGCATCAGTCATTCTTGGTTGTTAGTGTGGTCCAGCACATTGTAGGATCCTTAGCAACCACCCAGTAGTATCATCTTCTTCTCAAGTGTAAGGTCAAAAAAGTCTCCAGACATTGCTGTCCTCTGACAAATATACTCTGACAAAAATTTTCCTTCCATCCTTTACTGTGAACCTCTGAGTTAAGGAACTATGAAACAGATTTTAATAAGAATGTATCAGAACCACACATATTGACATGGAAAGACAAGCATGTCATATTGTAAAATTAAATAAGTGATGAATATTATGTGCTGCACATAATCTCATTTACCTTTGAATAATCATCTTTGAATAATTGCCAATGTGTCCCTAGGAAAAATTGCTACTAAGAATTCGGATAACTTACTGGTCATCAATGAGTCTATTATCATGGCAAGGATTTAGTATGAATTGTGTTTAGTATCAGCAAGTTGTATGTCCTCTCTGAGTCTCATCTCTGCACAACGGTCACAGATTCATAGGAAAAGTATTCAAAATATGACAGAGAATCACCATGTGAAAATACTCTGTTTCTCAACAGTACATACCAGACTTTGAGTCCATTGTTTCAAACATTTTCCAAAATGAGTTAATAATGCTTTCTAAAAAACTGTGGCTAAACTTCCCACTTCAGAACCCACCAACTGCTGTTTAGCTCACCTTCCATCGTATATGTTCTCTTACTACTATAGGCGTCCCTTCTGTTCTGTGTGCTTCGTGTTTCTCTTTGCTGTAATTCATTTCCTTTTTATAATAGCCTTTAAAAAGCAATGAACAAGTGACCTTGAAACTTGGGAGAGAAAAAACATTTAAAGGACTCTAGTATTTTTGTGTCCAGTGCTTGTATCTATCTTACAGAGAATAAAAAAAATAATTTTCCAGCTTTTGTTGTTTAAAAAAAGGCAATGGTGATTAGAGATCTTGAAATTTAAAATGTCCAGAGCTCAGAAAATGATGGAAGGTGGACAGCAACTATGACGTGTCCTTGCTTATCTATCTTTAAATAAAAACAGAGAGGGTGACAACATTGCCTACGTAATTCTCTGGGACTTCAATGTCAAATAAAAGAATTTATTTGATTGAGAGAATTCTTTAACAAGAGTCCCCATCTGTGATAGAAAAACCTCGATGAACAGTTATGCTTCATTTGTTTTCATTCTCTACAAAACAGCACATCTCTGAGATCAAACAGATTTCCTTCCTTTATTCTTAATGCAGCTTTGCCAAGTGTCTCTGAGGAGAGAAGAAAGCAATCGTTTTTTCGCACAGGCCAGAGATGCTGTACAAAGAAATAAGGTAAAGGGCAAATTGAATTTGGGATTTTTACACAAATTAGATAAGATCATATGTGAAGGAGAAATTGTTCAACAGATGTCAGACAAAAATTTTAGAAATTGTGGCTATAGGAAAAATCATTTCTGGAAATGATGAATCAGATTATTGGAAAGAAGATTACATGAAAATGCTAATTACATGCAAACAGAAAGCTATAGTTCTGCTGAATTACATATGTGTTTGTATCAGCAATTAGAAATTAATTTAAGTTTCCTTCCTCAGTGGGCTCTGATATGAAATAACAGCAACTCTAATTAAAAAATGGGTTATAAAATAAAAATCGCAAAGTATATTTTTTAATGAGATGCTCACTTGGGACAATGGTTGAATAAAACTTCTAGATATTGAGAGTCCAAATATTTACCTGCAAGGTAGCCTCTCTCATCTCATTAACTCCTTGGTGTCTCCACTTAAATGTCCTATAGGACCTCAGACTTGCATAAAGCTGGCCCTTTGATTCTTCAACTGTTTCCATCTCAGTAAATGGCTCCATCTACCAATCAGAACATGAAATCAACCTTGACTTCACTCCTCTCATATGCCCCCACACTTCATCAGCAAATCCTATCAACTTTAGTTTCAGGACCTACTTGAATCCATCATATCTTCACTATTCTCTGTTACCACCATCAATTTTTTTTTTCACTTCACCTTATATAATGGGTTTCTTGTGGTTCTGTGGATCTACTCGTTTCTGAGTTTTTCCCCCTAAAATGAAGCAGAAACAAATGTATGCCATGTCCTCACTTCCTTTTTCAAGATTTCCAATGACTCCGCACCATACACATAAAATAAAATACCACATTAAAAATAGTCCACAAGACTCTGATGGATTTGACTGTGGCTATCTCCTTAACGCTTTCACCGATCTCCCTCTTCCATGGCATTCTAGTGGCAATGCTGCCTGGCTGTTTCTCTAACCTGCCTAGCCCATTCCTGCCTCAATACATTTCCACCTGGCTGGTTCTCCAGTAAGATATCCTCATTTCGTTCAAATCTAATGTCATGTTTTTAGAGCATCTGTTGCTAGCTACTATCTTTAAAAGAGTCCCATCTATTTTTACCCTTCTTTGTTTTATTCTTTGTTACATAACTTAATATACTTATCATCATATGTCTATTGTTTAGTACTCTTGCTGTTAGCCTTTTTCTAGTTTTTATGTTGATGCTCTGCCTGGGTGATTTGTCCTTTACTAAAAATGAAGTTATAGAACCCTATTTTAGTATTAGGTTATCCTTCACTCCCTCTCTCTCTCTCCTATTGGGTTTATTTTATTGGATATACATATATAATATTTTTATTTCTTCTTATTGAATTAATCCTTTTATCACTATAGTCTAACTTCCCTCACTGACTTTTGCTAATTTTAATTTAAAGTGTTTTATCTAGGTATGGTTGCTCTTGTTTTCTTTAGGATTCCATTTGCATGAGATATTTTATTCTACCCCTTCCTTTTCAATGTATGTGTGTCCTTCTAAGTAAAGTTAGTAGCTCCTAAGCAACAACTAGTTGGATCTTGTTTTTAATCCATTAAATTACTATGTCTTTTAAATTTTAATTCTTTTTTAAAATATGGCCTTTTGACTAATTTATATTGAAAAAATAAAACAATTTCCCCCTCCAACACCTCCCACAAAGCCCTAACCTACTCCCAGAATTTATAGTATGTGCTTTTTTATTATTGCTGTTGCATGTATATATATGTATCCATGTGTATGCACAAATATGTAAGTATAATATAATCTGCTAAATTCATTTTTGTTGTTTTTAATGGTTGCAGAGTTAACCACTCTGAACCAGACAAAAAATAATGGGACTCATCCCTGGGAAAGGCTAATTTTTCTTCTCCAAGAAGCCATTAGTTGCCTGTAGTTCTTTGTCCGGGGTAGAACCCCATAAAAATTTCCCCCTTCCATATTAACATGTCCATTAATATTGCCACTGTCTGGTCTTGTTTATGCAGGCACTTCTAGGAGATACTATTCACACCAGACTTCCTGCATCGTAGCTCTTAGAATCTTTCCATGTCCTATGATGCTCACTGTGCAATAGATGCTGGAGCTGTGATGTACACTTATCTATTGGGGCTGAGTGAGTTCCCCACATTTAGTTGATCTCTGCATTGCTTCCATTTGTAGTATTCTATGATGGTCTCCATTTGCTATAAAGAGAGGCTTCTTTGATGAAGGGTGAGAGCTACACTGAGCTGTGGATGTAAAGATAAGATTTAGACTGTAGTGAGGAATCATGCTGCTCTACGAAACTGCTGGAATTAGATTCTTTTCTAATGTCTGTGATCTCACTGGCCCCTCAAAGTTGACTAGGTTTCCAGTACCAATCATGATTTCCCTCCTGCTGAGTGGGCCTTACGTCCAATTAGAGAGCTGCTGGTTACCACCAACATGTGAGTATCAGTTATTGCACCTTTATTCATATCTTGTGATGCTGGTAATATTCATGGTCCATAGGTGTTGCAGCTAAGTAGGACTGCTTAATTGCTTTCCTCCTGTGCTGGCTGGTTTTGTATCAACTTGACACAAGTTAGAGTCATCAGAGAGGAAGGAGCCTGAGTTGAGGAAATGGCTCCATGAGATCCAGTTGTAAGGCAATTTCTCAATTAGTGATCAATGAGGGATGGCCCAACCCATTGTATGTGGTGCTATCCATGGGCTGGTGGTCCTGGATTCTTTAAGAAAGCAGTCTGAGCAAGCCATGGTGAACAATTCACTAAGAAGCATCCCTCCATGGCCTCTGCATCAGCTCCTGCCTCCAGCTTCCTGCACTTCTTGAGTTCCTGTCCTGGCTTCTTTTGGTAATGAACAGCAATGTAGAAGTATAAACTTAATAAAACCTTTCTTCCCCAACTTGTTTTTTGATCCTGATTTTTTTCAGCAATAGAAATCCTAACTAGACACCTCCTTTGACAGCTTACATAGTATTTTCTAAAACCATGGAAGCTAGACTCTAGAAAGGAGGATTTCAGCTCAGATGCAGCTCAAATTATCTGAGTCCTATGTCTGAATTGCATGGTGTCTTCAGCAATAGGAACCCACTCTCAATCCCACAGAGTCAACCACATAAGACAGCTGTTCCACTCCTTGGCATGTGCCCAAAAGAATTAACATCTTATTCATCAGCAACTGATGGAAACATGCAGACAGACAGCCAAACATTAGACCAAGTTCAGGAAATCCTGCAGAAGAGGGAGAGAAAGGATTGTAGGAGTCAGAGGGGTGAAGGACACCACAAGAATAATCACAGAATCAACTAACCTGAACTCATAGGGGCTCACAGAGACTGAGAAAACAACCAGGGAGCCTGCATGGGACTGACCTAGGTAGGCCCTCTACATACATGTTACAGTTGTGTAGCTTGGTCCTCCTGTGGAACTGCTAAAAGTGGGAACAGGGGCTATCTATGACTCTTTTAATGACTTTTGAAACCCTATTCCTTATACTGGGTCACCCTGTCCAGCCTTAAACAAGGTGAAGTGCTTAGTCTTATTGCAACTTGTTATGCCATGTTTTATTGATATCTATCAGAGGCCTGCCTTTTTCTGAATAGTTCAGATGGATAGTTATTCTTTTTTTGCCTTTTAATTCTTTTTTTTGCTTTATAAATAATACCATTCAAAATTTCCACCTCCTCCCCTCCTCCCATTTCCCTCCCACTCCCCCACGCATTCTCCTCCCTCCCCCTCCAGTCCAAAGAGAGGGCAGGTTACCCTGCCCTGTGGGAAGTCCAAGGCCCTCCCCCCTCCATCCAGGCCTAGGAAGGTGTGCATCCAAACAGACTAGGATCCCAAAAAGCTAGTACATGTAGTAGAATCAAGTCCCAGTGCCATTATCATTGGCTTCTCAGTCAGCCCCCATTGTCAGCCACATTCAGAGAGTCCAGTTTGATCACATTCAGAGAGTCCTGTTTTATCAGTCCCAGTCCAGCTGGCCTTGATGAGCTCCCATTAGATCAGTCACACAGTCTCAGTGGGTGGACCAAACCCTTGTGGTCCTGACTTCCTTGCTCATCTTCTCCCTCTTTCTGCTCTTCAACTGGACCTTGGGAGCTCTGTCCAGTACTCCAATGTGGGTCTCTGGATCTTATCTCCATTCTTCAAACCTTTCAAAGACTACAGAATATGGCATTTAAAATGTATAAGAACTTAAGACTTTTCATGACAATGAGACATATCTGTTCATAGCAGCACCAATTGCTTCAAGAAGATGAGCATTGAAGAAATTCCTTATGGAGTTTGTTAGCCATTTGGGCAAGAAACTGCTCTTGCCTGGATTGCTTGATGCTATGCTGTATGAACTGGACATGCAGGACCTACAGAAAAATGACTAATGAACTTGCCTAAGAGTGAGATGGTTTTTTGGGGTTCCTGCTTCATGAAAGAGTATGCCAGAAATTCTGCAGGACACAGAAGAAAGTGACTGACAAATTGCCAATATAAGTAGAACTGTCTTTGAAATTTCCTGCTTCATGGAAAAGTCTGCCAGATACTATGGGCCTGTAGGTTAAATATGGGTGCCTCAATGTTATAGAAGAACTTTGGGTGACTGTCCACGCAGCAAGATGTCTCTATCAATTCTAGAGTTTTGGAAGTGGCTACCAATGCACTTCCTGTTTACTTAGGTAACTTTATATTCTTCTGGGGCCTTTGATGGAGTTGAAGACAGATAGTGATAGTTATAGCTTTCCTTAGTTATAATAAAAGATGTATTAGATACAAAACTTTAGACTCCCAAAGATAAGATAGATGATAGAACGTTTTCTAATTTTTGCCTAATACAAATAGGCTAAATATTATAACTGCAATTCTTTCTTGATACCTGTTTTGTTATATGTAATTTTACTATGTTAAAGGTAAAACCTTCCTTTTTAATTAGACTGAAAATGATAAATTATGTGGGATGTCCTTCTGTATATATGTTACTTTATTGGCTGATGAATAAAGTTGTTTCAGCTCTGGATGATCAGGAAACAAGCAGTCTCCAACTACAATGGGTGGAGATTTATATTACAGTTTATATATATGAAGTTCAAATGGACTTATAAATTTGATAGATGTCTTTTGCCTGCTCAAACATAGAACAGAGAATCATCTTTAGCTGATTTGTGCACACCACACATTCTACACTTGTGTTAGTGCAGATATGTACGGTACATTTAAAAGTTTATGTTTTCAGAACAAAAAGGACCAGCCATAAGTGAAGACAAGACAAGTAGCACAGGTGATCCAGTTTTTCCAAATGCCTCTGTTGTAGTTTCCACAAAAATTTGCATTCAGAACAACTTCAAAGTGATTAGCTAAGACAGTGTATCCTCACAGACTACTCCTGCCAGTACATCAGAACCCATCACACAAAGACTGAATAACAAACACCAGCTCTCCCAGGACTTGACCATTATCCCAATTTTCTCAGGGTCCCCTAAAGATGCTGTAACCCTCAGACAACAGAAAGCAATTTTAAGAACGTGACTCCCACATTCCTAAGAGATGGAGTTGGTGAGTTTTGGTCAGTCGGTGGGTTATAGATGTTTGTTGTTGTTTAAGGGGATCAGTTACAAGTTATTATTGGTCATGATCAGGGAGGGAACTAAACAAGTTATATTAAGGGATTCCTCTCTTTCTTTTTCTTTCTTCTATCCCTTCTCTTTAGTGAAATAGGGGGTATAAGAATGATAAGATAAGAAGGTAGATTATTGAATCTACTTTTAAACTAAACAACAACTACTAGTCTCAGATATTTTACATTGGTATGGACTTTGGTATATTGATACAAATTTAAGGTTATTTTTGTTATAATATACAATATGTATGTTTATACTCTTGTTTAAAGTATTGTACCTAAGCAGCTCATTTAAAAACGTAATGTAAAATTCTAGTTCTTGAAAGCTGTTATTATAAACTCTTTAGGATAATTAAAAATTCAGGTTAATAATTAGTCATCTATAACAATCAAACTTAGAGTCATGTTAGGTATGTTTTCAAGGTTAAACAGAGATATATTTTAGATGGAAATGTGGTCTACAGAATATGGCATTTTAGATGTTTTAATAACATAAGGATTTTCATGACAGTGAGACACATCTGCTCCTGGCAGCACTAATTTATTTTTAAAAAAAGAAAAAAAAAGTGATATGCATTGAAGACTCTCTGTATGGAGTTTACTTTCATTTGTGGCAAAGATACTGGCCTTTCCTCAACTACCAACCACATGCTGTCCAAATTGGACAAGCAGGACATAAAGGAAGCTGACTATTGGACATTGCCAAGACAAGGTAGGCCAGTTCTTCAAAATTCCTGCTTCACAGAAAAGTTTGTCAGATATTCTAATCCTGCAGGCCAAATGTGGATGCCCCAGTATTGCAGAGGAATCCTAGGTGACTCTCCAGGAAACCACTGTTTCTGCCACTTCTAAACTTTTGGAAGTTGCTTGTTCTGCACTTCCTTTTTATTCAGGTGATATTATACCATTCTCAGGTCTCTGACAGGGCTGAAGATAGATAGTTATAGTTTTACTGTTTTCCTTGTTACCAAATTCAGAAAAGAAACTTACAAAACTGATGTAAAGTTTATAGATTGAGAAACATAAAAGCTTATGTTGTTTATCTAAGAAAGTGTTTTAAGATCTAAAAAGATAATTTTAGGTTTGTAATGCAAGTTATGATAGACAGTGGTTTAGGTAGAAAACTTCAGACTCACCAAGACAGGATAGATAATAGAGTGCTTTCCCCAAATTTGCCAAATACAAGTGTACTGTGCATTGCAAATGTAATTTTTACCTGATAATTGTCATTATTGTATGTAGTTTTACTGTGTTATAGTTAAAACCTTTCTTTTTATTTAGACAAAAACGGGAAATGTGGCAGGATAGTTGATCACACAATGTGAAGATGTGTCGTCGTTTGACCTCACCTGCCTAAGGTAACTGCTAATTGTTTTAATAAAAAGCTGAATGGCCAGGAGAGGCTAGGTGGGACTTCTGGGCAGAGATAAGAACTCTGGGAGGAATCTGAGAGGTGAGAAATTCGCCAGCCAGACTTGAAAGAAGTGGGATGTACAGTCAAGCCACATGACAGAGTGTATATTAATATAAATGTGTTAATTTAAGTTATAAGAGCTAATTTGGAATAAGACTAAGCTAAGGCCAAGCTTTCATAATTAATAATAAATCTGTGTGTCATTATTCAGGAGTTAGCTGTCCAAAGAAAGAGCTGTTACAGAGAACTATGACAAAGATGTCTCATAAATATTTAAAATAGTTCCCCTCCTTGTTCATTTATGTTCTCATATTAGAATCTGGAAACAACCTAAATGGCCCTCAACTGAAAAATGGATAAGGAAGATGTGGTACATTTACACAATGGAGTACTACACAACAGAAAAAAAATGACGTCTTAAAATTTGTGGGCACATGGATGAATCTAGAAAACATCATATTGCGTGATGTAACCCAGACCCAGAAAGACAAATATAATATGTACTCACTCATAAGTGGTTTTTGAACATATAGCCAAGAAAACCAGCCTACAAATCACAATCCCAGAGAACCTAGACAACAATGAGGACCCTAAGAGAGACATATATAATCTAATCTACATGGGAAGTAGAAAAAGTCACGATCTCCTGAGTAAATTGGGAGCATGGGGACCATGGTAGAGGGTAAAAGGAGAGGGGAGAGGAAGGGATATGAGGGAAGAAAAATATATAGCTCAATAAAAACAATTTTTAAAAGTTCAGAATCTTCTATAAACTTTAATTTATCAAGCTCTTTGTTAGCAGTAGTCATCTCTTTGATTAACAAACAATGTGTACAACTCTAGTCATATTTTTCATTAATCTATATCAAAGCATAAAATTTAGTCTCTTCAGCATAACAAACTTATAGTACTGATGAAGTATGGTCTTAGAGCTATATATTATACTTCCATAAGACTTATTATGTATAAAAAGTATTATATAATTTTCTAAGCCATTGGAATTTAAGGTATTTTCATTACATACTCCTTGAAAAAGCACATTTATGATCCGGACCTGTAAGTGGGTCCCAGCCCATCCCCAAGGCTTTCTGGCCACTTAGGGCCCTCCTCTACTGGCTTTGCTGCTTATCCCAACCCTGCTCACCTCTGGGCACCCCTTTACATCTGCGTGGTCCTAGCTGCACCTGAACTCAGCCTATCCAGGCTGAGGCCTTGGGAGAAGGGTGAGCCCACTGCTAGAGGGCCCCACCTTGTCCCACTGAGCCGAGCAGAGCAGAGCAGGCAACTCTCAGTAAGCGTGCCCTTGGAACTGGGAATCCCTGGGCGAAGAAGGAGCCCAACCAGCTTCGGCAGATTCATCCGGACCCCGGCAGATACGCCCAGACAGAGGGACCAAGCCACCGAGACTCTCCCTAACACATTTGAAGGAAGAGATGGGCAGGCGCCAATCAAAGAATTCATCCAACAACCTGAAAAGCAACATGATAACACCAGAATCCAGCGATTATGGAACAGGAAAACCCAAGCAACCTATCCCAGAAGAAGTAGAAGAAATTGACTTTAAACGTAACTTTATGAAAGTTATAGAGACCTTTAAAGAAGAGGTGAAAAACTCCTTTATAGAAAGGGATGAGAAAACTAACAAAAAGTTAGGAGAAATGAATAAATTCCTTAAAGATACCCTAGAAATCCAAGAAAAAGCAATCAAACAGGTAATGGAAACAGTTCAAAACTTGAAAACTGAAATGGAGACAATGAAGAAAATAAAAACCGAGAGATGGCGGGAAATGGAAAATCTGGATAAACGAACGGGAACCACACAGACAAGTATAACAACAGAATACAAGAGATAGAAGAAAGAATCTCAGACGCAGAAGATACAATAGAGAAAATAAACTCAGTGATAGAAGAAAACAACAAATCCAACAAATTCGCAACACAAAACATCCAGGAAATCTGGGGCACCATGAAAAGACCAAATCTAAGAATAATTGGGATAGAAGAAGGAGAAGAATTCCATTCCAAAGGCCCAGAAAATATATTCAACAAAATTATTGAAGAAAACTTTCCGAACCTAAAGAAGGATATTCCTATGA
>PVIU01033877.1:0-11932 GCA_004026605.1 Ondatra zibethicus
CTATATTAAAGAGATATGGAGAGTGGACAGCCTTGTCTTGTTCCTGATTTTAGTGGAATCGCTTTGAGTTTCTCTCCATTTAATTTGATGGTAGCTGTCAGCTTGCTATATATTGCTTTTATTATACTTAGATATGACCCTTGTATCCCTAATCTCTCCAAGACCTTTATCATAAAGGGGTGTTGAATTTTGTCAAATGCTTTTTCAGCATCTAATGAAATGATCATATGGTTTTCTCTTTCCGTTTATTTATATGATGGATTACATTGATAGATTTTCGTATGTTGAACCAGCCCTGCATCTCTGGGATGAAGCCTACTTGATCATAATGGATGATTTTTTTGATGTGTTCTTGGATTCGGTTTGCCAGTATTTTATTGAGAATTTTTGCATCGATGTTCGTAAGTGAGATTGGTCTATAATTCTCTTTCTTGGTTGCATCTTTGTGTGGTTTTGGTATCAGGGTAATTGTAGCTTCATAAAAAGAGTTTGGCAATGACCCTTCTGTTTCTATTATGTGAAACACATTAAGGAGTATAGGTATTAGCTCTTCTTGGAAGTTCTTGTAGAATTCTGCATTAATATCAGCTGGTCCGGGGCTTTTTTTGGTTGGGAGGTTTTTGATGACAGCTTCTATTTCCTCGCAACTTATAGGTCTATTTAAATTGTTCACCTGGTCTTGATTTAATTTGGGTATGTGGTATTTATCTAAAAAACTGTCCATTTTTTGTACATTTTCCAATTTTGTGGCATACAGGCTTTTGTAGTAAGACCTAATGATTCTTTGAATTTCCTCAGTGCCTGTTGTTATGTCCCCCTTTTCATTTCTGATCTTGTTAATTTGAGTGTTCTCTCTCTGCCTTTTGATTAGTTTGGAGAAGGGTTTGTCAATCTTGTTGATTTTCTCAAGGAACCAGCTCTTCTACTCCTCCAGGGTGAGTCTGCTTCTTTTTTTTCTAGAGCTTTCAGGTGTGCTGTTAAGTCATTAATGTGTGCTTTCTCTGTTTTCTTTATGTGGGCACTAAGTGCTATGAACTTTCCTCTTAGCACTGCCTTCATAGTGTCCCATAGGTTAGTGTATGTTGTGTCTTTATTTTCATTGAATTCAAGGAAGACTTTAATTTCTTTATTTCTTCCTTGACTCAGGAGTGGTTCTGTGATTGACTGTTCAGTTTTCATGAATTTGTATGCTTTTTGGGGTGGAATTGTTGTTACATTCTAACTTTACTCCATGGTGATCTGATAAGACACAGGTGGTTACTCCAACTTTTTTGTATCTGTGGATGTTTGCTTTGTTACCGAGTATGTGATCAATTTTCGAGAAGGTTCCATGAGAGGCTGAGAAGAAGGTATATTCTTTCCTGTTTGGGTACAGTGTTCTATAGATGTCTATTAAGTCTATGTGATTCATTACATCTGTTAGTTCTCTTATTTCACTGTTAAGTTTCTGTCTGGTTGACCTGTCCATTGGTGAGAGAGGAGTGTTGAAATCTCCTACTATTAGTGTGTGGTGTTTGATGTGTGCTTTGAGTTCTAGTAATGTTTCTTTTACGTATGTAAAAGATATTAGGGGCATAGATATTCAGGATTGAGACTTCATCTTGATGAATCTTTCCTGTTATGAGTATGAAGTGTCCATCTCCATCTCTTCTGATTGATTTTAGTTTGAAGTCGATTTTGTTAGATATTAGTATAGCCACATTAGTATAGCCACACCTGCTTGTTTCTTAGGTCCTTTTGATTGAAAAACTTTTTCCCAACCCTTTACTCTGAGATAATGTCTGTCTTTGTGGTTGAGGTGTGTTTCTTGTAAACAGCAGAATGTTGGATCCTGTTTTTGTATCCATTGTCTTAACCTTTGTCTTTTTATAGGAGAGTTGAGTCCATTGATATTAAGTGATATTAATGACCAGTGGTTGTTAACTTCGGTAATTTTCATTTTGGTGGTAGGGTTTGTGTGTCTCCCTTCTTTGATTTGTGCTGGTGGAGGGTTGTTAGATGTCTCTGTTACTATGGGTGTTGTTTGCTTCCTTTCGTTGTGGTTTACCTTCTACTACTTTCTGTAAGGCTGGGTTTGGGGCTATGTATTCCTTAAATTTGTTTTTATCCTTGAATATCTTGTTTTTTCCATCAATGGTAAAAGAAAACTTTTCTGGTTATAGTAGTCTGGGCTTGCATCCATGGTCTCTTAGTTTCTGCAGCACATCTATCCAAGACCTTCTGGCTTTCATGGTTTCCATAGAGAAGTCAGGTGTAATTCTGATAGGTTTACCCTTATATGTTACTTGACCATTTTCCTTACAGCTCTTAACATTCTTTCTTTATTCTGTATGTTTTGTGTTTTGATTATTATATGGCGAGGGGAAATTTTTTTTTTGATCCAGCCTATTTGGTGTTCTGTATGCTTTTTGAACCTTCATAGAAATATCCTTCTTTAGGTTGGGAAAGTTTTCTTCAGTATTTTTGTTGAATATATTTTCTGTGCCTTTGGAGTGGAATTCTTCTCCTTCTTCTACCCTTATTATTCTTAGGTTTTGTCTTTTCATGTTGTCCCAGATTTCCTGGATGTTTTGTGTTACGAATTTGTTGGATTTGTTATTTTCTTCGATCACTGAGTTTATTTTCTCTATCGTATCTTCACCATCTGAGATTCTTTCTTCTATCTCTTGTATTCTGTTGGTTATACTTGTCTCTGTGGTTCCTGTTCGTTTATCCAGATTTTCCATATCCTGCCATCTCTTGGTTTGTGTTTTCTTCATTGCCTCCATTTCAGTTTTCAAGTTTTGAACTGTTTCCGTTACCCGATTGATTGCTTTTTCTTGGTGTTCTAGGGTATCTTTGAGGAATTTATTAATTTCTTCTAACTTTTTGTTAGTTTTCTCATCCCTTTCTTTAAAGGAGTTTTTCACCTCTTCTTTAAAGTTCTCTATCACTTTCATAATGTTACATTTAAAGTCAATTTCTTCTACTTCTTCTGGGTTAGGTTGCTCAGGATTTCCTGTTACATACTCACTGGATTCTGGTGTTATCATGTTGCTTTTCAGGTTGTTGGAGAAATTCTTTGATTGGCACCTGCCCATCTCTTCCTTCGAATGTGGTCAGGAGAATCTAGGTGGCTTGGTGCCTCAGTCCGGTTGTATCTGCCAACAGTGGTTCAGGGACCCTTGCTTGCCCAGTTCCAGTCTGGATGTATCTGCTGGCACTGGTTCAAGGCCTCTTGCTGGCCCAGGACCTCGCAGTCAAAAGGGCGGTCTTGGTAAAAGTTGCCTGCTCTGCTCTGCTCCGTGGGACAAGGGGACCTCTATAGCCCTGCACTCACCGTGCCCCCAAAGCCTCAGCCCGGAAGCAGGCTGAGTTTGGGGAAGCTAGGACCCTGTAGATGGAAAGGGGTGCCCGGCGGCAAGCTGGGGTTGGATAAGCAGAAAATGCAGTAGGGGGGGTAGGCCCCCTATGTGGCCAGAAAGCCTCGGGGAGGGGCTGGGACGAACTTACAGGTCTGGATGAATCCGCTGGCACTCTCAATTTAGTTTTCTAGTGCAATAGTTATAGTATCTTAGGAACTACCTCAAACTAAGATCTTGTACACCTATACTACATCTACTGATACTGTATTCTGTATATCTTTGATTATATCTACCTGCCATTATATGTATATGACCACTCAGTCTATTCACATTAAGTACAAGGAGCATAAAATATATAAATAAATCATTGCACATTATTTGAAAGGCCATCTCGGGCCACGAGTCCAAGAACACAGTACCTTCTTAAAACATAATCTTTGTTGTGGTGCTATGTACCTAACTGAAGGGTATTATACATGTTACTCAAGTACTTTACCACATAGCTACAACCCTAGCCTGCTTATGACTGATACTTATTAATATATTTAAGTGAATCTCAATTCAATAATTTTTTTGTTATAGCCTTCTGCAGAAACTTTTCCTTTGGCATAAGACTAATACTTAGGGAATATGAAGAAGCATAAGTACCCATTTCAATGGTATATACAATATGGTTCTTCCCGGGAAAGACTATATATATTTCTAGCAATATGTCATTCTGCATTCCATTCAAATACTTATTCCAAAACATTAATTTGTTTTTTGATTTATGTGAACTACATTCACTGTGTTCTCACTAGTGTTGTTTCAACTGCCTGACTATTTTCCCCAATCATATTAGCTGCTAAAGAATGCATTAAGGTCCTGATCAATCCATTACCCTCTATTGAAGCTGTCTCAAAGTCCCACTTCAGGATTAATGTTTCTTCCCATTTTCTGCTTCCTGTAACTATGATTAAACTTTCCACGTATCAAATTATAGCTTGATTTACAGATTTCTAAACCTACAATGAGATTTGAATTCATTGACATCAGTAATCATATTATATCTTTCATTATGTGCGATATGCTATGGTAAAGTACACAACAATGAACAAACCTGTGTTCTAGCTCCAAAGAATGCAAAAGATCATACAGTGTGTTGAGGCACTCTGATCACTCATGAAAAATGACTAACAAAATCATTTTCTGAAATTTTATAGCCTCACTAAGATCAACAAAATGGTTATAGGAAAGACATATTAAATAGAATTGTTAATTTTTTTTTTAGTTAAATGTATTCATTTATTGTTTACTTATTTTTCTATTATGCAGTTATTTTTGATGTAAGAATTTTTAATATAATATTTTCTCATTTTATATAGTTATTTTGTTCCCACTCCCTCTCCTCCTCCTGCCCCAGCCTTCCTCCCACACCCCCCATCCACTCTTCAGAAAAGGTAAGGCTTATCATGGGGAGTCAACAAAGTCTTACAGTTAACTTGAGGCAGGACCAAGGCCCTCCCTCCTGTATCTAGGCTGAGCAAGATTCTCTGCCAAAGAGAATATGCTCTAAGATGCTGTGGGGACCAGCCATAATAAGCTAAATATGGACAGGTCACCCAAAGGGAGTTCTTTGCCAGAGTAGAACTCAGCCATTGATAAATTTAATAAGAGGCCTGAGTCTTAGTAGTTTACCCTGAGACAATGCCTGGCTCTAGAAGGAACCACAAGCTGAGATTACCGACCCCCACCTAAGAACAGACAATTCAAAGGAAATGCCTGGCATTCCAACCATTGTAAATAGGATCACCTGCCAGTACACATTCACCAGGACACCCCTAGACAGATGTCAGCCAATCAGAGGTCCTGAACCTCAGAAACCCCTCACCCCCACCTTTACTACTATAAAAACCCAATTCTAATTGAGCTCGAGGCTCTCCTGTTATTCCAATATGTTGGACACAGATAGACTTAGTTTGCAAACTTGATTAAAATAAAGGCTCTTAGCTTTTACATATGGGACTTGGTTTCCTTGTTGGCCTTGAGGGGACTTCGCGGATTTGGGCATAATAGATGCTAGTTCAAGCACTAGGAATAAACCCTGGTCCCATTGCCAGTGGCCCTACAGACTATTCAAGCCTTACAACTGTACCCCACATTCAGTGGTCCTAGTTTGGTCCTATGCAGGTTCCCCTGCTATCAGTCCTGCGTGACTCAGCTGTTTCTGTGGGTATCCCCATCATGGACTTGACCCCTCTGTTCATATTATCATTCCTCCCGCTCTTGCAGTGGTCTCTGGAAGCACAGCCCAGTGCTTCACTGTGGATCACTGTATCTGCTTCTATAAATTGCTGTTCATAGCAGCATTATTTGCAATTCCAAATCTGAAAATGACCTAGATCTCCCTCAGCCGAAGAATGGATAAAGCAAATGTGGTGCATATATACAATGTAGTATTTACTACTCAGTGGAAAAAACAATGACATCTTAAAATTTGCATGCAAATGAAAAGAACCAGAAAAAGAAGAAAAAAACCATCTGGAGTGAGGTAACACAGATACAGATAAAGAAACATAGTATGTACTCACTCATAAGTGGATATCAGACATAAAGCAAAGGATAACCAGTCTGTAGTCCACAACCCCAGGGAAGCTAGGTAACAAGGAGAACCCTAAGAGAGACATACATGGATACATGGATTCCCCCTGGGAAGAGGAAACAGACAAAATCTCCTAAGAAAACTGGAAGTGTGGGGTGGGGGAGAAGGGGGGGTGGAAGGTCAGGGGAGGGGAGAAGTAGAGGGGGGAGGAGAACATGAGAGAACAAAGGAAAGGGATGCTCAAGAAGGGGGAACAGAGAGGGAGAGAAAGGAAAGAGATGTTGGATAACAGGAGTCATTAAGGAGTTAGCTATAAACATGGCACTAAGAAATTCACAGAAATTTTCTAGGGAATCCCAGGAATTCACAAGGATGACTCCAGCTAAGACTCTAAACAGCAGTGGAGAGGGTGCCTAAACTGACCTTCCCTGTTAATTCTTTTTATTCCTAGCTGAATAATTTGAAGAGTCTTTGGACAAATCATTTTTAAAATGTGTCACATTTATTTGTTTATTATTTAAGTACAAGTGTATGTGCATGAGAGCAAATGTGCCACAGTGAGTGTGTGAAGGACAGAAGACAGTAGGTTCTTTTCTTCCATCATGGGGATCACAGAGATTAATATGAGGTCATCAGGCTTGGCATCACATGTGGTCATATGCTGAGGAACCTTAATGACCTCTACAAATAATTTATTTTGTTATGTGTACTACTTTATTTATATGAGTGTGTTTGTGTGAGACATGGGTGGAGTAGAAAAGGAAAGAGGTGACAATTTATGTGCATGCCTGCATGAATTCTTGTTTCTCTCTCTCTCTGTCTCTCTGTCTCTTTCTCTGTGAGTGTGTGCACAGGTGCTGGACCAAGGCCTTTTTTCTAAGGAATTTATAAACATTCAATGATATTTAAGAGTTCGTGGCTTCTTTATATAAGAAACAAAACCCATACAAAGTTTTCTGTATAATAGGAAATTAAGAATTATTATAATTTATGAAAACACACATGAATTTTATTAGTGTGTGGCTTCAACAAAAGAATTTGCAAAGTTTAAATGAGAAGCTTATTATGTACTGAGACCCTATCTTTGAAAAATAAAGAAAAGAAATAAAACAAATTGATGTGAAACATATGGACTCATTTTCTCTTATAAAAGACTTATTAAAATTCTAAAATTAAAGAAATCTACCAAGTAGTATGATTTAAAATCAGGAGGAAAGAAAAAAAATCAGAATGAAACTTTAAATTAAAATTTCCTATCATTTCACATTTTCTGGTTTATCTGTAACCGTAAAATAAAGTACTCCATTGAGATGTTTGAAAGAGGGTCACACTGTCAAATTTTATCATGTTATAATAGACCCTTTGTAGAGATAATCTTTATGAAGGGAAATAGGGATGAGAGATCAGTACTTCCAGAGACCACAAGATGATAAGTACTTAATTATAATAGGTTTAATACCCTTTTAACATTATGTTGAATGAGCATGTAACAATCTTCTCAGTAATTTAATTCTGCTCAAGTATCACTGGGAACTTTATATAAATGAATACTTGATTAGAGATAAAGAATAATTCATACATACCAAACATTATCTCTGTTTCCATGTTAACTGTGTACATGTTGAAAGTTTATAATATACATGTCTATAATACCAAAGGCATTATCACAGAATGCCTTAGAGTTCATATATTAATATAGTTATTTGAAAGTATCTCTTAAGGTTCACATATAAATACCCTTAACTAAGTATTCAACTTCTAGAAATTTCTTCTACAGATATATTTGAACTTGGCAAGATATAGTTAATACTTAGCATAAAACACATTCCCTGAAGCTCTAATTATTTGGATAGAGTGAAATTACAAAGTAAGACTTTTCCCATATCATTAGTTCAAAAGAAGAATAAATTGTAGTTTTATTTATTAGTATCATATTTCCCTCCTGGCAATGAAATTAATAATAACAATTTCTTGTGCATTTAATACCTCTGAATTCTCCACGTTTCCAAGGGCATACATGGAAAGTGTATGGAATTGAGCTGTCAGGTTCTATGGTGATATAAGAATTTCCCCACACTATTGAGAGATCTGCAGTTACCTAGAAAAATGGATTGGAAAATAAGAATTATGTAATATCAATAAGAAAATATTTTCTTTGTTTTGTCATGTTCTACTACTATAAATGTGTTGGTTCCATAAGCTAATACATAAAATGCATTGTAATTTTCACTGAAAAGGAAGTAAGAAAATTGCCTTAAAGTAGAAAAGGTGGGGGGGGGGGGCGACTGATAATAGGCTTGTGGAAAGTCAGAACAAGGGAAATAAATTTTTAGAAAATGAACCTTATTTTCTGTTGCTACTTAATTACTGATGATCAACATATCATCTCTTATAGATGGTGGGCAATTTTTTAGTGGAATTTGATGTACAAGAAATAGACTATTTCAATGAATTTGCATGTTAGTAATAACACAGTATGTGAAGAATATTTACGCATAATTTTGGCATAAGCGTTATTAAAGTTTCAGTTAATTGTGTCTTTATATATTTGTCTAACACTTTAAAACATTTTCAAAGACTTACATTGCAGTTTTTATTTATCAGAATGTGTGTGTGTGTGTGTGCATGCCTGCCTACTCATATGTGGGTGCCTGATCAGAAGAAGGCCTCATGTCTCTTGGAACTGGAATAATAGGTGGTTGTGAGGAAAATCAAAAGAAGGCCTTCAGTCCCCTGTGACTGAAATTCCAGCTGGTTTTGAATTCCCTGATATGGGTGCTAAGCAGTGAACCTGGGTCATCCAGAAGAGCTGCAGATTTGCTTAACAGCTAAGCCGTATCTTCAGTGCCCACATAGAAAATTTTGTAGCTACTTTTCATTTATTATAGCAATTTCTTTTGTAAAAATTTTTAAGTTGACAAAAATGCTATCTCTTATCATGTATGGGATTTAATAGTCAGGTGTAGATTTCCCCATATTATCAATCTGAAGTTACCTTAAAAAGTGACTACAAGGAAGACCTCTGTTTTCACAATATACTGAACATAAACATACACAGAGACAGACATACACTACCAACACACATATATATTCATACATTCTCTGGTGAACAGAATCCTAGCCTTTACAAATTTTATCTACTTTGGTTGCACATGTGAGTAGTATTATTGTGTCTGTGGCCTCTCTTTGTATCTTATTTGAACACGAATAAAGAAATGTCCTTCCTTTTGAAGACTGCACACTACATGCTTCTCCATCTATGCACTTAGCCATCTATCTATTCAACCATTTATTCACTATCTCTCTCTCTGTATCTTCCCTCCTTCCTACTTCCTATTTCTTATTTTTGAGAAATGGTTTCCTTCTGCAATCCATGCTTGCCTGAAACACACTGACCTTACTATTTACCAAGGTATCCTTGAACTCAAAGCAATTCTATAGTGCCAGCCTTCCAAATGTTATATTGATATTACTGAGAATCTATTTCATGTACATAACTAGACTCACATTCTGCTATTTCTACTTTGATAGCTCATTTTTTTCTTTTCTTTCACGTGTTTAAAAAAATCAAATGGTATTCCAGGTGTGGATCATTTTCATTTTGTCTACTTCAAATTGGATCAGCTTTTCAGATACATAGATTAATGTATTTTTATTTTTTTAATTTCTGGAAATAATTCTTTCCTTTAGTCTTTTGAATTATTTTTTGTCTTTTCCTTCTTCTTAAGTACTACTGTTAGTTTTATGCTAAATATGCTTTTTGCTGTTTCACAGATGTCTGAATTTTGGCAATGTTTGATTTTTGTTGTCTTCTGCTGTTACTTTAAATCTACACCTAAGGTTTGTTTCATTTACTTTATATTTTAACTACAATTATTTATAAATAATTTAAAATAAATTTAATTATAATTAAATTTATAAATTATTAAAATTACAAATAAAATTCTGCCTTATTCAGACAGAATTCTCATGTATGCTGTAGGTGAAAAATTCAACCATCTCATCTTTCTTTGGCTGGCTAAAACCTCTATACATAAATGTGACTTGCTTGATTCCAAAGGACAGACAAGATCCTTCAATGTCTCATAAGTGCATTTCATATTCCAGGTCTTTATAATATGAAGTTTACAATTAAATTTTTGTTGGTTATTACTTATATGCTTCAGCAAAGACGAAGTTAAATAATTATTGAGTGCTTTTGACATATAGTCTGAGAACAGGATTTTTCTATTAAAACAGATCTCTTAGATAAGCTAAATAAGAAAACTTTGCTAGTGGATATTGCCAGGGTAACTTAAGAAAGGTCAAATACAGATTCATACCAAAGCTGCATATCCCCTTGTTTGAAAGACTTCCATTATTTGTATGTGCTATAGGTGCTCCAGGTGCTTCAGGTGCAAAGTTGCAGAGGTATGCAGAATGAGATAGGTACAGGCCAGGTTCCCAAATTTAATCAATCTTTACTCTGCAGAGCATTTAGAGTTTTTCTCAAATACGTACTCCTTCACTAACAGATTTCTGAATATTGTGATATATTTATCCCATTATAGATTTTAGGAATCAATAGATTTACAGAATTATTTAAAGAAAGGACAAAAACACTTGAATACAAGTGGAATTGTCTTTGACTGTAGGATTTTTTTGTTTGTTTGTTTTTCGAGACAGGGTTTCTCTGTATCTTTGGAACCTGTCCTGGAACTATCTCTTGTAGACCACGCTGGCCTCGAACTCATAGAGATCCGCCTGCCTCTGCCTCCCGAGTGGTGAATTTTTAATAATATGTATATGCTGAAGTAAATGAAGCAACAAACATGGAGAGGGGTAGAGAACAGGAAAGAAAGTGTGGTAGGAAGGAGGAAGAAAGAGAAAGGAAGCAAGGAGAAAGGGGGCAAAGGAAGGAAAGGAAAGGTGAAGGATTGGTGGAGGGAGGGAGGAACAGTTAAGAGAAAGGGAGGGAAAGGAAGAGAGAGAGAGAAAGACAGAGAAGGGAGAAGGGAAAACATATTGATCACATTTAATTAAATTCCATTTTACAGACTGAAAAAAAATGAATGAGAATGGAGAACATATGTATTGAGAGGACTCAATGCAAGGACATGGTGAAACCTGACTAACTAGTAGTATTACTTCCCTCAATGTCTGGAATAATTTTCAGCTTCAGGTGGTTGTGTATCAGCTGGACAGTTTTGTTCTTGTCCATTTGTTTTCCTACTTTGTGGTGTAACTTATAAATAACACTGTACAAATATGGTATGATGACTGATGTAGATATGCATATTGTTATGATGGCTGTAAGTTAGATCATGACTACAATTTAGATGTTGCCATCAACAAAAGAAAACAGGGGTAGGTAAGCTGAGTCCAGTGTCTTGTTCTACATGAGTATGTAGAAGTGCTAAAATGAAAAATAGACCTACAAAATGATACACCATTTCAATTTCTGGATATGTATTGACTCTATGATTTGTGTATTAAAATGTTAAGAACGCATCATCCATTATGCTTACATGTGAGAATAATTTGCATTTAATTGCATAAGCATAGTACCCATATGAAAATTTGGTTGTTTTAACCTGTATTCCTTCTGTCAGGTAAAATTTAAAGTAACAACCTAGACACTATTTTTGCCATGGCAACAAAGTAAAGTAAATAAATGATGTACGATAATTGGAGTTTTTTTTTATATGTATGCAAAGACCTTTAATGAAATTTTAAAAAAGCAGCCCCTAATTAATATTATGAGACAAAAAAAACCACAAAAGACGCCTTTGCCTTTGTTTTGTGTTGGTCATCTAGCAGCAGATATGTGACCTTTTCTTAAGGGTGGATTTTTCCCTAAATGACACTTTTTTTTTCTTTTTTTCCCATACATTGTTTTGTTTTATTTTTTCCATTCAAGAACATAATTAAAGAAATAAAATTTTTACCTTTCTTCCCCTTCTCCGGGTCCCCTCCCACTACCCCCCCACCCCTCCTCCCTCCCCCTTCTTCCTTGAAAGAGGGCATG
>PVIU01033878.1:0-11932 GCA_004026605.1 Ondatra zibethicus
GCAGGCCTACTGAGGGTTGCCCGCTCCTCTCTGCTCGGCTCCGTGGGACAAAGGAGGCCCCCTAGCAGGGGACTCGCCCTTCCCCCAAGGCCTCAGCCCGGGTGGGCCGAGCCCAGGTGCAGCCGGGACAGGGTCCAGATGAATCAGTGGAAGCTGGTTGGGCGAGGTTCCCGGACCCAAAGGCAGGCCTACTGAGGGTTGCCAGCTCCTCTCTGCTCGGCTCCGTGGGACAAAAGCTCAAGGGGCTTTGAATCAACGAGAAGGGTCCAGATGCTCATGGGAACCAGAGAATAACAGTCTACAATATACTCTTTTGCATTTCCAAGATTCTTTCTGAAAAATGAATCTCAGCATTTCCAGTTCATTTCACATGAACTACTGCAACACGCACACAACCTTCTTCAGCCAATGGGCTCTGATGGAATGGGATGTCTCTTACCAGCAAAATGGCTTTATTGGGAGGGAGATTCTCAGTGATCCCTCATGAAGTCCTTAGTTCACATTCTGAAGAATTCCTCCTGCTTTGTTCTCCAAACAGTCTTTGTCAGTAAAATATTCTTTACCTATTGAAGTTAATTTAAGTCAGTGTAAAAACTGACTACTATTTGTTAAGTTTTTGTTGTTGGACTTTTTCTTTGCTTAGCATTTCCAGCGTCATGACTTGATCTATGTTTATATTGTTTCCCAGGGTTTAGTAGTCTTCTTTCATACGAGGAGCTAAGTCTACATGGAGGTGCTGAAACCCTCTTAGTGCTAACGTTCTTTATGTCACCATGTAGGAATACAGGGAAGAGGGTGAAATTTAGCTTTGGTTGGAGGCTGTCAATGAGAAATACACAAGCTCTCTAGCTGCTCAGTCTTTCTGTAACTGTTTTTCTCAGAACACAGAGTTGACATTTCTTTGACTCCAATGAAGAATATCTTTTTTCAGCTGTCAAAGAGGAAACTCTGCACACATGCCATTTGCTCTTCCCAGAACCCACAGTGAGCTGTGTAGGTGGGGCTCCTTCAGGCTAGCTTTTCTAAGGTTCACACATTTCAGCTTGAGATGTTCACATCATGTCATTTATGAGAAATTTCATATCAGTCAATTTCATGTGATATCAAAGAAACCACACTCCTTGACATTACCTATCTCCTCAGATCAGGATTCCTATTTTGAATTATGTTGCTATCTGAAAGTTACCCAAAGGACAAACTGGAGAAGAAGAAGGAGGAGAAGGAGAGGTAGAGGAGAAGGAGGAGGAGGGAGAAGAAGAAGAGGAGGAAGAGGAGGGGAGGATTATGATGAGGAGGATGTGCCATCTGCATTGTCACCATGACAGCTTGTTTCAAACATAGCAAGTGAGATTCCAAGAAGTTTGGTATTCAATGATACTCCCAGACTGCCAACATTGCACCCCAAGCCAAAAATATTACTAAAATGCCCAAACAATCAATCAAATATAATGCCACTACTTTAGGGACTCACATTTTTTTAGTGATTTGAATGTTAGATTTTACAATGGCAACTTTTGTTTGCCAACAGCCTTTGAAAAGTAGAAGTTCCCTGAATGGAAGCAGGTGATCTAGCTGTGAGCTCTCAGGTTCACCTTTCACACACCATAGCCGTACATTTCAGAAGGACGGCGGGAACATGAGTGGCTCATTCCAACTGCTGGTTATGTTTCTTCCTTACATCCGGACACATTTGAAATTTGCATAATATTAAAGTATTTACAGTTTTTATTAAAGTATAGATCATGTTTCTCCATGCTTGTGTCATCTGTTAAGTGATGCTATGTCTCCCTACTGATTCATGCTGGACAAACATTTTCCACTGAACAATGACATGATACAATATTTGCAGACCACTTCATCTTGGCTAATAGTTTTCTGAATGAAACCCAGGCCATTGGAATGAATACACATCCCAGAGTGTGCATTTTAACTACAAATCAATGCAGAGCTTGGACCCACCCCTTTCCTTCACCAGACTCTTCTACTTGGGCTCCGGTCCCTCATCACTCCCATCCTGGAGAGACTGCTGATCACTCACACTCATGAATTCCCTCACCTGACGGTTCCCTTGGAAACCACAGGGAGTCTATAGCACAGAGCAGCTTCTTCCTCTCTGGCTCTGCCATGCCCTGGGAATTGTCCCTGTGACCCTGTAGCTAGGGTTCTGCTCTTTCTCATGGAATTGTGAGTGTAATGAACTTCTTGTTTGATTTCTGTCCATTTCTGTCCCATTGACATGACCACAGTGCCTTAAAAACCAGAAAAATTCAGGACTTGATTTTGATGGCTTTGTGAGTTAACTCTGTTAACTCTAACATTACATATCCCAAACTTATGTAACACAAAACTGAGGTTTTTCACTTTTAAGGATCTTTGTTTGGATTAAAATTTTAGACTCTACTGCTCATTTTGATATATTTAAAAAGAGTAACGCTCCCCACAAAAATTTCAGCGATCACTTAATAAAATAATTGACCAATTGGCAAGAAAGTATAAACAAAATACTAGGAATTGAATATGTTTTATTATTAAAAATTTACTTTAGAGTTTCTTTTTCTCTAGCAACCAACCCACTGAAACTAAAGGATTCTTGAAGAATCCTTTCCAACATTAACATAGTAGAAAATAAATAAATACAAGTCCTATGTAATGATTGATCATGAACCTCAAAGACATTTTTCCTTTTATCTACGTAACACAAGCTGCCAAGTACATAAATGGATGGAAATGACAGAGGCTAATGAAATCTAATTCTCTCCTAAAGTTTACCCTAACAGACCTGCACTCTTCTTCCCTTTCATCCCACCATGTTAATGGAGTTTTAGGTCAAAGTTCTGACTTCAGTATTACCAAAGATTTGTCTACAAGTCTCAATTCACCAATTAAATAAAAAAAGTAATAGTGAAAATCAGGGGAAAGGAGGTTTAGTCCATGTAGCAAATTGGAAAGATCAGATAAAAGCATCTAATGACCCCAGAAATGTCTTTGGATTCTGGAATGAGATTTTGGCTAATAGAAGAGGAATTAGGGCAAGGATAAGAAACATATATGATGCAGACTTGGTCAGCCTGTGGTCTAAGTGATCATTATCTCATAGTTCTGAAGTAAGTTCAAAGTGGTCATTGCTGTCATTTCTAGAGGGGAGAAGACTATTTCCCACAACATCATCACCCTGCTCCAGGGTGATCACAGATAATTGTCCTCATTTTGGGAGTAATCTATTGGCTCACCAGTGCTGAAGGGCAGTGTTGGCTCCCTGACATAAAGGCATTTAGCAACCAGTCCTATTTCTCCTGAAGGAGAGAGTGCCTTGAGGGGAAAGGTTAAGGACTTTGGAGATGGCTTCATGGGTAAAGGCAGTTGTCTCACAAGCCTGGTGACCTGAGTGTGACCTGAAGCCCACAGTGGCAGGACAGACCAAATCCTGAAATTGTCCTCTGACTTCCATGACTGCTGTGGCACACATGCACTGCCACTCACACACATAACACACACATTAATAGCAACAATAATTTCCTGAGTGGCATAGGCGCTTGTGAATAACCTCTAACTTATGTTCCTATAAGTGACCCTAATTAAACCCAGTAGGTTATGAAACAAGACAATCAAGGAAAAAATCATGACAACTGAAGGGGTTCTGTTTGGGAAAGGGACAAGCAAGGTTCATGGAGATAAATACAGTTAAAATACATTATGTGAGTATGAAAATGTCATAATGAAATATATCATATACAATTTGCGTTAATAAAAACTAAAATGTTTAAAGCCTTTCAGGAGGCCAAATATAGTATAAACAAGAGTAAATATCTACTCACAAACTTAAGTGAGAAGCAGGCTTATTAATTATCAGGGTTGATCCAGAGTCTAGTGTTTAGACTTCAGCCACAAAAAGTCAAAGAGATCAAGTAAAAACTGGCAAAGAAATGAAACATTGTGCTGGGCATGTAGCTCAGTGGGACAGTCCAATTTCAAGAACCACAAATCCCAGGAACATTAAAAGTGGGCAAAGAGCTGGGAGGTGGTTGTGTACACCTTTAATCCCAGCACTTGGGATGCAGTAGCAAGTGGATCTATCTGAGTTTGAGGCCAGCCTGGTCTACAGAGTGAGTTCCAAAATAGACAGGACTGTTTCATAGACAAACCCTGTCAAATAAATGGGCCAAAATGTTAGGAAGACATTGCTCCAAGTATGACACATAAATAGATAATGTGGTCAAGAAGAAATCCTAGCTATCTACAGAACTAGGGACTGTGAAGGAAAACCATGGGGACATGTTACTTCTTACTAGAATAGCTAGAGTCAAAAAGTGAGGGGTGAACTGGGAGGTGAGTGATAAGGTTTGGAAGAAGTCATTGATAATGACCAAGGCAAGCACTAATGAACACAAACAATGAAAGATCCAAAAGGATAACAACTTTCAGGATAGAGAGAAAGAATCTGATGTCACGATGTCCTCTTTCTGTTTGAATTTGGATCTCATGGAAGGTAATATGGATCGGAAGTGCCTTGGACCCTGAAAATCAGGTGGGTTTAAATGTATTATTTCAAGGGGTCATATCTAAATAGCAGGGTTCTCAGTAATTTGTTGCAACACTTAATAGAAATATAACTAATAGTTCCAATTTTAAGAATGGAGAGTGAACCTGAATAGGTATGTCTTCAAAGAAGATAGACAAATGGCTAACGGGTATGTGAAAAGGTGCTTAACATTACTGCTCACCATAGACATGAAAGACCAAACCAGAATGAAACATTGTTTGACATATATTAAGCTGACAATTATCAGAAAGGCAAGCAGTGGCAAATGTTGATAGATAAAGAGAATTCTAGTACATTATTGTTAGAAACACAAATTAGGACAGTGACATAAGTGTGTTATTCCAAAACCATAGATGAACATGTCTGTGTCTTTCTACTGTGTCATAATTTACTGAAGAACTAGGTAACAAGCTTTAGCAGTTTCAATGACAGCAGTTTGCCATAAAGCCCAGCTACACTGGTAGTCTGGTTGAGGTGAATTCAGGCTCTATCATACCAATGACAATTACTAAGATTAATTCTCATGTACCGTAACATACACTCAGTATTCCTGTATGTCTACATACTTATACATTAGTTATAGAAAGAAGATAAATTACGTAGCAGCAGCAGAGCTCAAGAGATTTCAGAAGGTTAAGAAAGAGTATTGATTCTCTAGCCAATACATATGGATACAGAGACCCACCTAGGCTGCCTGCTCTCCCTTTCCCAGTTCCCCTTCTTTCGGTCTCCAATGCCCTGTAGCTACCTGCCAGAGACCACCACCTTTTCCTAACTAATAGAGAACATGAGGTCTTGTGCTTACAGGTACTAGGCAGATCAGAAATGTTAAATATGCAGCTTTGTCTCTTCATTGAGAGAAATGCATACCTGTTTCAGTCCTGAAAACAAAGAATGGATGTAGTTATTTAATAGCCTGGTGGTAGTCAATGCTATCTTTAGGGTCAGGCCTCACCTGAATTCCCCTGACTATTATGTTTATTCCAGACCCTTCCTCACTAGACATTAATCCTAAACACTATCTCAGTCAGTAGAACCCATTCTTATGGAAGAGGTCCCATGTACTTTGCAAAAAAGTTGCAACGTATCATGCCTTAAGCATTATTGTGATAATTGTGATTAGGAAACTTATTTCCAAAGTAGTGTTGTACTTAAATATGTCTAAAATAAACCGCCACGGTCAGACTCTAAAAGTGTGAACTAAACTAGATAACTAAGTCTTACTGAATTGGATTTCCTTCTTGCCTCGTGTGGATCTTGACGTGAGGCCAGCCCTCGTGTTTGCAGGTACCCTCATATTAGCTCATCCTCCTTCCTTTTCCAAACAGGGACCCTCCAGCCACCACACATAACTTGGAGGTCCAGAGCTCAGTCGATGCATGGCTGGTACTCTCAAACCTGCCTTGAGACTCAGTGGCAGTCTACACCAACAAAGGAAACTCCTTCCAAGCTCTGCTGAGAGAATTAGTCTGTAGTAGAAAAACAGAAGATCTGGGGTGGAGACTGAAACCCCAACCACCAGATTGGCAGTGGAAATGAACACCCTAAGTATTGTACAGTTTGGCAGTTAGGCCACTTCAAACTTATGTTACTTAAAAAAATGCAAAGAGCGTTTTGACATACCATGATTTTTAAAATGTGTATAATAGGTCTGGAGCACTTAAAATAGTAAGAGCACTTACTATTCTCACAGAAGACCTGACTTCAAGTCTCAGCAACCACATGGAGATAACTCCAAGCCTATAAATACCCAATGCCTTTGGCCTCTATGGGCACAGAGAAAAATGCATATGCAAAATAAAGTAAATCTTAAAAAAGTTAAAAGCATGTATAAATATTCCTTTAGAATAAATTTCTGAAAAGAGAATGTTACAACCAGCCCCCTGAATAAACTAAGCACGGAATATATGTGCTCATAGAGGCTGAAGCAGCAAACACAGGGCCTCTATGGGTCTACACCAGGTCCCTCTTAGAAGCCTGTTCTTTTCTAATGAGAGATGGAATGCGAGTGGATCCCAAAGGGAGTAGAAGTGGGGAGGAACTGGGAGGCGTGAAGGGAGGGAAAACTATAACCAAGATATATTGTATGAGAAAAGAATTTATCTTTAATAATAAGAATAAATATTGCTGGATTTGTTGTTTGAGATTAAGAACAATCTCCCGTAGGTTACTAGTCAGAATGGGATTTATTTATTTATTACATTAAATAAATTACCACATCTATCCTATCCCCATGTATGTCTATGTGTGTAGACACATATGTGACACAGCACATGTGTAGAAATAAGAGGACTATTTGCAGGAATTAGTTCCCTCATTTTACCACATGGATCATCAGGCTTGGTTAAGGCCTTCACCTGTTGAACTATCTCACTTGCCCAAGGGGTTTCACTTTGAAGCTTGAATATTCTTAATATCCTTTGGGATTTGTATTTGTTCTTGTCATTTGCCTATATAAATGCTTTTTTGTAGCACGTTTGTTCGCAATATATGTATGTTTCTATTTGCTTAGTTTGTTTACTTCTTGTAAGAGATAGAAAAAAACATACACCTTTTACATAATACCTCTTTGTACCCAAAATGTGAGTGTGGTATTTTTTCCAATCCCTCATGCTAAGTGTGATGGCTGGTTTTACTTTCTGTGACAGAATCTAAAATCACCAGAGATTTGGGTGTCTGAGTGTGCCTGTGGGCGATTTGGGCCCCTGAGCACACCTGTGGGGGATTTTCTGGATTATGCTAATTGATGTAGGAAGACCCATCTTAATTCTGGGCAGAGCCATTTCCCGGACAGGGCCTCCTGGGTTCTCTAAAAGCACTGATGAGCACTGGCGTGCACTTGTCTCCTTCTTGACTGTGGATGCAATGTGACCAGGTGATATCAAGGTCCCACTGCTGAGACTTCCCCACTGTGATGGATTACTCCCTTAGGTAAACTGGAATAAAGCTTTTCCCATTAAGTGGCTCTGCTAGGTTATTTTATCACAGAAACTTTAAAATATAATAAAACACCGGTTATTCTGCAGTGAACACTCTCTGGGTTCTTCCCTTTCAATTTAATTGTAGCACCGAAGAAAGTACCAGACAGTATCAGATAAGAATGTAGTCATACACATTCCCTTATTTCCGGCATCACTACATTACATGTGGTCACATATATTTTAGTCAGAGTAACTTCAAATTGGAGTTCTCATTCCTCTTTCTTTGGATTTAATTAACTTGCAAGGACAGTGAAGAAATGCCTGGTTCATGGGGTCTTATATGCAATGTTGCAAAGGATATGGCTAGATATCCAGATGGAAAAGATTCACAGGGCAAAGAATCAGAAGAGACACAGTGTCCATGCCCTGGCTGGGCCCTCACTGTCCAGGCATCCTCATGGGTTTGGCATTGCAGAAGCCCATGGAATCCTGTTCCAAAGTTTTTCCAGGTTCAATGGTATATAATCTCTAGCCCATCTCCCCTCTCATCCTGGTTCTAACTCTAGTCTAACAAGTCTTTCTGGCAACAAGCCCCGTTTATCTGTCTGGAGGTCCCAGTACCTATTGTACCATTAACATATATTCACATCCAAATCAGCTTGTTAAGAATAAAAAATAGACAATGCTCTCCTCACTAAGAAAATCCAAGTGCTTTAGAAGGTTTGGGAAATAGGTCAAATACATTCTATATTACAGCACACCTTAAAGTTCTGTCTCAAATATCATTTCTTGTTCTGCGCATATATGTCAGGAGTCTGAATGAAGCAATAAATGTCACAGGTATAGGAGACAGGAAATTAAGGGAGATTTGATCCTTGGGCATCAGGTTTTATCATAATAGAAAAACTGTATCATCTATGTAAGTGGAACATTTTATACTTACTCCATTTACTAGCAAATACTTACCTGTTGACAAGAAAATCAGAGCACACAGCCATGTTAAATATGTTCTAGAAAAGCTTTCCTTATCAGAATATTTTTATCTATGTCTAGTCATGGACTAGTTTTGTTTTATTTGTGTTGGACTTTTATCTTTTAACACAACTTACCACATTATAATAAACCAAAAAGAAAGTACACAAAAGAAATACATATTTTTAGGTTTGTGAAAAGCTCTATTTATTCAACAAAACGAATCAGGATAAAACATCTGGGAAAATTAAGGTCAAGTCTCATTAGGTATAGTCAGCTTCAAGCAATGTCAATTTAGTTAAATTTTGTCTTAAAACAATGTGAATATAGCTACTTACTTAATCTCGATATCTTTCTTATCTTCACTTCATTATAACAAGATTAAATAAAATCTTTCTTAAATTTGAATCTTTCCAGTTTAGGCCATTCTTGGTTAAGCAAATGCCACTGCATTCTCCCTGTTTTGCAGGTTTGCTTCCCTTGCACTCTTTGCTTTCTACACTGAGCTGAGGTGGGGATGTTATTTTCAAACCCTGCAGCTCCGTGTTTTGATGTCCACTCATTTCTGCCTTTGGTAGTGTCTTCTTCCTCAACTACTTATAGACACTATAGTTTTGTGAACTGAAGCTTTTGGCTGGACTTCCAACAGGGCAGGGCACCATGCCCTCTTTCAAGGAAGAAGGGGGAGGGAGGAGGGGTGGGGAGGTAGTGGGAGGGGACCGGGAGAAGGGGAAGAAAGGAAAAAAAAATTTTATTTCTTTAATTATGTTCTTGAATGGAAAAAATAAAACAAAACAATGTATGGAAAAAAAAGAATACTTGTAATAATAAGAACAGAATATGAGGCTTGGGTCCTTTTAAGAAATGGTTGTAAAGAAAATGGCCCCTATAAGGAGTGGCACTATTAGGAGGTGTGGCTTTGTTGGAGCAGGTGTGGACTTGTTGGAGGAAGTGTGTCACTGTGGGGGCAGGCTCTGAGGTCTCAAATATGTTCAAGGTCATACCCCTTGTCTCAGACCATATCCTTTTGCTTTGCAAGATGTAGAACTTTCAGCTACCTCTTCAGACCATGTCTGTTTGCACACTGCCATGTCCCACCATAATGATAATGACTAAATCTCTAAATTATAAACCATCCAATTACATGTTTTTTTTTTAATAAGATTTGCCATAGTTATGGTGTCTCTTCATAGCAGTAGAAACCCTAATTAAGGCAAACATCAAAAGAATCACCTTTGTCAAGGGTTTTGGTTAGGGATAGGATTGTAATATGAGGAGCAGGCCGCATTTCCGGCGCCCGGCTAGCTTAACCCCCAAAATAACCACACAGAAATTGTATTAATTAAATTATTGTCTGGCCCATTATATCTAGCCTCTTCTTGGCTAACTCTCACATCTTGATTCAACCCATTTCTAATAATCTGTATGTCACCATGAGGTTGTGGCCTACCGGGAAAGATTTAGCATGTCTGACCTGGCAGCTTTATGGTGGCTCTTTCTCTGTCTGCCTTTTTTTCTCTCAGCATTCAGTTCTCTTTTCCCTGCCTATCTAAGTTCTTGCCCTAAAAGGCCAAGGCATTTTCTTTATTTAACCAATTAAAGCAACACATAGAAAGAAGGACCTCCTACACCATAGGATGCTCTGAATGTCTGATACCTGCCTAAATAAAGACATGGTTTTCTATCCTGGGCCCAGAAAAGAAGGAACACTGACTGCTCCCTTAGGGCACAACACTCCATTATAGGTACACAATTCACTTAGGTCAAAACACTGTTCAGAACTGATTGTGTGAGATTAACATGTAGAGTGAGAAAACCGAGTGAAAAATGTATTCTTTTTGTTCAATCTGAAGGTCTAGGTGCTAAAAGCCAAAGCAGAAGAACAAATCTTATCTGGAACTCAAATGCTACATTCATTTCTTAATTTTTTTGTGCATTTAGGGATATGTGAAAGTATGTGTGGTAAGCGGCTAGACAACAGTAGATATGTAATTCTGTTTTGGAAGGTCCAGGCATCAGCAATTGCCTTTGGCAGCTGCTGTTTATTCCACAGTCCTGAAAACCAGAATAAAACATTTTCTGCAGAACTGTGATGTTCTTTTGTGAATTCTGGTCATTAAAATTTGACGAGATGTTGTAAAACTCCAAAGCTGTTTAGATAATTGTCACTGGTATTTGGCTTTTAATTCTCTCTCTACAGACTATGGTCTGTGATTACTAGATGTACACAATGTTTCTGAGTGTTGAATCTTGAATTTAAACACACTCAAGCTCTACCTTTGACATGATCTATAGCCATAACCTAATCTTTAATTTCTTGGACTATCAAGGGTTAAAAAAAGGATAACTTTTTTATTTATGGAATTACTAGGGTTTTCTGGAATTTTAAAAGAAATATATTTTTTTTTGCCTTGGACAATCTTTTGCTCCTAAAAGAAATTTACTAAATACTTGGGGAAAAGTTACCCTTCATTTTTTTGACAAATATTTATTTCAGCTCTTTTTTGAGCTAGAACCATATCTGTAACTTGGGATGCTAGTAACTAAACCAAGAAAATATGTTATTTTTGCAATAGTGTACATGCTTGCTATACATGACTAATAAGTAAACAAAGAAGTGGCAGTGTGGTAGCTTGTACTCTAGGAAGACACTTAGGACAAAAGAATGTTGCAGGTACAGAGGAGTCTCTGATGAGGTTAGATCTAATGGAGCTTGCAAAGATTAACCACATAGTTATGCTCCCTTGGTCAAATAAAAGAAAGAATAGGGCATTCTTCTTCATGGAAAGCAACACAATCAGGTCATGAGTGGGTGGAGTTGGGACAGGCTATATGTAAACAATAGACTGTCCTAAAGTTGCTGAATTTTCACTTTATGTTGTTGTTTTGTTTGGAGACAGAGCATTACTAGATAGGCCACACTGGCCTCTGTTAGCCTCTGCTGAGTTTTACAGATGTTTGGCACCACAGCTGGCCTTAAGTATTTAGTTTGGGAGTATTAGGTTTAAGGAATGGAGTGATACAGTTTGATGTACCTTTTAACAGGTGAGTTTTTAGTGCTAGAGAGTAGACTGTAAGAGGGGAGAATGTAAGATCCAGGAAAATAACTAGGAAATTATCGCAATCTGAAGCTAAAATACAATTTGGCTTTAATCAGTCTGATAATCATATTTGTGGTGATAAGTAATTAGATGAGGAAAAATTTTCAAGAAGACAAAACTTGGAAAATGCCCGTTTTTAGCTCTGGGAAATTGTAGGATTAGAGATCCATTTATTGGCATGGATAAGAAATGGGGTGACCACCAAGCACTTAGCTCGCAAGCCCAGAGAAGCTGAATACCTAGGTGAACCCAAGGAAAGCATACACAGAACCTCCTGGAAATTGGAAGCAAACAGGATCATCAAGCAAAAGTTGGAAGCCAGGGACGGGGATAGAGGTGGGAGAAATTTCATCCGATGAATGGAGATAGAGACAGAGACCCACATTCACATCAGAGCA
>PVIU01033879.1:0-11891 GCA_004026605.1 Ondatra zibethicus
AGATGCAGTGTTTTTCTAAATCCTATCACCCTACTATGAATATGATTAATAGAAGCATTATGCAATAATAAACATCTATGATGAAAGGAGGACTCCTTCACCAATGACAGGTTACTAAGTTTAATTTCCCTGTTTCCGGATCAACTCGGGCTGACGCTGTCCCCACTGTTATGTTGCTAGCAAAAACTGAGGGAAAGAAAGGGCTATTTTTACTAACTGGTATTAAAAGTGGGGGGTTTCTTGCTAGACTCTCCATCACCCCTGATTCTCTTGTTGTTACCAGCATCATCACCTGAAGCAGAAGGAATGTCGCGGTCTTCATCCTGGGTCACTGGCCATACACACCGCTCTGAAACCCAAATTGGTTTATCAACTCCTGGAGGAAAAACACATATAGCCCCCCCCACCTTTGTAAACAAGGGGGTTGGTTCCATCCATCTTTCTGTTTGTAGATCTTTCCAAAGAACCCATTCTAGGCTCTGAGCCCTAACTTGTGTATGGCGCTCCATAGGCAAGCGCCCTTCAGCATCCACAGTCAAAAAATTCAAAATAAAGAGAATGGTGGATAATTGAGTTGCTGGGGAGAATATGAACTCCCCCCTTTTAATTTTTTGAAAATATTGCTTGGGTTTGATTGGCTCTTTCTACAATTACTGGACCCATTGTGTTATACGGGATGCCTGTTTTATGGGAAATTTCAGAGAATCAACAAAAAAAAATTGTTTTTGCTGATATATGCTGATATATCCTATCTTAATAACCTCAGGTTTGCCCATATAGGCAAAAGCTGATAGGCAGTGTGCAATGGCATCTTTTGCTTGTTCTCCTGAATGCAAGGATGTGAAAATTACTCCTGAAAAGGTGTCTACTGATACATGGACAAACTTAAGGTTTTTTTTTTTTTTTCTTGCAGTTTGATGGCAGCGGCAATCACCTGGCCCTAAATGAAGTGCCCATCAATATCCCGGCAGATCCAGATATACTCTTTTAAACTTTTTGCCTTATGTGGCTGCATTCCTTACAGTATTTATTTGCATTCTCAAATGCCAGCTGCTTAACTATGGGCATAGCTGTGGTCACATCAGCAAGCAATCTCCCTGCCAACTGCAATAGCCTATTCACATAGTCCTGAAATGGTTCTGAAGGTCCTTGTAAAACTTTTGACAGCTGATCCCCCGCAGCCTTGTTCGACAGGGCTTTCCAAGCTTTGGTAGCCTCAGCCGCCATTTGGAGATATGTGGCAGGATCCAGCACAATTTGATTGGCCAAGTCAGCATAAGCTCCTGCTCCAGTTAGCATGTCTAGATTGCGCTGTGCCTGTCCCTCTTGAGCATTTAACCTAGCCGTTTGTAAACAATTTTCTTGATATTCTCCCCTCCACAATAAGTAATCTCCTCCTGATAGTACCGCATGGCATAGCTGCTGCCAATTGCTAGGTTTAAGATTCAATGCCGCAAAAGATTCTACTATGGCAAGAGTAAAGGGGGCCTGAGTGCCATATGCCGCCATGGCATCTTTCAATTGCTTCATCTCCTTAAAGCTCAAGGCCACATGTTGTCTCAGCATCTGTCCTGGATTGTTCAGATCAGGTACCTCTATGACTGGAGCAACTGTGTGCCAGGGCTGAAAGCAGACACCTCCTCTTCTTCCTGAGCCCTCTTCAGCCTCCCACTCATCTGTCAGTCCTCAACGGGACTCCTTCCTTCCCCAATCCTCATTATAAGCAGATGGGGCTGATGGCACACATAAGGAATCCTTCACCTTACAGCGCTTCAGCCTTTTCTGAAGTACCTTAATTTCTTGCGTTAGCTGTTCTTTCACATCAGATAAACTATTCTCTGCACTAGAGCTGAGGCTGTCTTCCCCATTTTCTGACTCAGAGGTTATTGCTATCTGGTATTGTGCCCAAAAGCAGGCAGACTTTGGCACTAGCCCTGGTCCTGTGCCAGATCCAAAGTTCCCCCTAGTACCCCTGACATTTCCTTTACGTCCCTATGTGACTCCTCCGCGAATCCTATGGACCAGTGAGTCTCCTCCTCCTGTATTTCTTCAAGTATTTCTTTAGCTGCGGCGACCTCCGGTCTCACTTTCACTTTATCAGTAAGCAGGGCATCGCGGACCAGGCGCCATAGTGAAAAGGTAGATACAGGGAAGCTATCAGCATCCTCCTTTTGCAGCTGTTTCTGCAAATCTCTTTTTACCTGTTTCCAATTGGAGATGTTCAAACCTCCACCTGTCAAGAACTATGGGCTTGCTGTGGCAATATTCTTAAGAAAATCCTCTATAGTTCTCTGTTTTACCACGGTTCCTTGTTGCTCTAACAATTTAGATATCTGATATATCAGGTCTCTCTTACTGCTTGTGGATCCCATTTTACCCCAATCCATCCTTACCATCCTAGGACGACCCCGTCTGCTACCCCTTCTTTCTCAGATCTCAGTGGGACCTCCGCTTTGCCGTGCCAGCACGTCAACTGTAGTTCTTCTGAGCGAAGGATGTCGGGATTAACACACAACACAACTTCAGGTTCTGCAGACAAGCCTTTATTCCACTTTCTCACACAGTATATATATCCCTGAGCAGGGGAGGCTGAGCCAGCTAGAGCAGGAAGCTCATCACCATAACTCATAAGGCTTAGGGGCAATCATCCTTAAAAACATTGCTGAAAACACCAGATTGTTCCTGTTTTTGTTCCTGTTTTCAACCAACCACAATAGTGCAAAACAGATCAAGTGGGGGATACGAAGGCCTGTCCTCAAGGGACACAACAACATTGACAGATTTTCATATGTTGAACCATCCCTGCATCTCTGGGATGAAGCTGACTTGATTGTAATGGGTGATGGTTCTGATTTGTTCTTGGATTCAATTTGCCAGTATTTTATTCATTATTTTTTCATCAATGTTCATGAGTGATATTGATCTGTAATCTCTTTCTTAGTAATGTCTTTATATGGTATGGGTATCAGGGTAATTGGAGTCTCATAAAAAGAGTCTGGCGATGTTCCTTCTGTTTCTATTGTATGGAATATTGGTATTAGTACTTCTTTGAAAATCTTGTAGAATTCTGAGCTGAAACCATCTGGTCCTGAACATTTTTTGGGGGGAGACTTTTGAAGACTGTTTCTTTTTCTTTAGCAGTTGTAGGTCTATTCAATCTATATGATCTTGATTTAATTTTGGTAAGTGATATTTATCCAGAAAGTGATCCATTTCCTTTAAGTTTTCCAATTTTGTGGAGTACAGGTTTTTGAAATATGACCTGATGATTCTCTGGATTTCCTCCATGTCTGTTGTTATGTCTCCCTTTTCATTTCTGATTTTGTTAATTTGGATAATCTCTCTCTCTCTCTGTCTCTTTGCCTTTTGGTTAGTTTGGATAAAGGTTTGTCTATTTTGTTGATTTTCTTGAAGAACCAACTCTTTGTCTCATTGATTATTTGTATTGTTTTCTTTGTTTCTATTTTGTTGATTTCAGCTTTCAATTTGATTATTTCCTGCCATCTAGTTCTCTTGGGTGAATTTGCTTCTTTTTGTTCTAAAGTTTTCAAATATTCTGTTAATTCACTACTGTGGGGTTTTTACAGCTTCTTCATATAGGTATTTAGTGCTACGAACTTTCCTTTTTTTTTTCTCCTGTCATCTGCATATGATGAACTTTCCTCTTAACACTGCTTTTATTGTGTCCCATACATTTGGGTATGTTGTGCGGTCATTTTCATTGAATTTTAGGAAGTCTTTAATTTCTCTCTATTTCTTCCTTAACCCATTGATGATCCAGGTAAGCATTGTTTAATTTCCATGTGTTTGTGGGCTTTCTGGAATTAGTGTTTTTGTTGAATTCTAGTTTTTAGCCATGGAGATCCGATAAGATACATGGGGTTATTCCAATTTTTTGTATCTGTTGAGATTTGTTTTGTTACCAAGTATGTGGTCAGTTTTTGAAAATGTTCCATGAGGTGCTGAGAAGAAGGTTTATTCTTTTATGTTTGGATGAAATATTCTATAGATGTCTGTTAAGTCCATTTGAGTCATAATATCTGTTAGTTCCCTTATTTCTCTCTTAATTTTTTTGTCTGACTCACCTGTCTATTGGTGAGAGTGGGCTGTTGAAGTCTCCCACTGTTAGTGTGTGGGGTTTAATGTGTGATTTAGCTTTAGAAGTGTTTCTCTTACATATGAGGGTGCCCTTGTATTTGAGGCATAGATGTTCAGTATTGAGATTTCCTTTTGATGGATTTTTTCCTGTGACTAATATGAAATGACCTTCTTTATCTTTTTTTGATTGATTTTAGTTTGAAGTCTATTTTGTTAGATATTAGGATAGCTACACCAGCTTTTTTCTTAGGATTATTTGATTCAAAGATTTTTTCCCAACCTTTTACTCTGAGGCGATATATGTCATTGAGGTTGAGGTATGTTTCTTGTATGCAGCAAAAGGATGGATTCTGTTTTTGTGTCTAATTTGTTAGCCTGTGTCTTTTTATGGGTGAATTGAGACCATTTATATTAAAGGGATATTAATGACCAGTGATTGCTATGTCCTGTTAATTAGTTTTTGTTGTTGGTATTGCTAATTTGTGTGTTTTTCCCTTCTTTGGGATTTGCTGCTGTGAGATACAATCGTTTGTATTTTTGCTGGTTTAGCCAACTTCCTTGGCTTGGAATTTTTCTTCTAGTACTTTGTGTAGGGCTGGGCTTGTGGCAATGCATTGTTAAATCTGGTTTTGTCATGGAATATCTTGTTTTGTCCTTATATGGTGATTGATAGTTTTGCTGTGTATAGTAGTCTGGGCTGGCATCTGTGGTCTCTTAATGTCTGCATAATGCTTGACCAGGACCTTCTGGCTTTCTTTGTCTCCACTGAGATGTCATGTTAATTCTAATAGGTTTGCCTTTATATGTTATTTGGTTTTTTCCCTTTGAAGCTCTTAATATTCTTTCTTTATTCTGCATGCTTAGTGTTTTGATTATTATGTGGCAAGGGGACTTTTTTTTGATCGATTCTATTTGGTATTCTGTAAGGGTCTTGCATCTTCATTGGTTGGAAAGTTTTCTTTTATGATTTTGTTAAATATATTTTTTTGTGTTTTTGAGTTGAACTTCTTTTCCTTCTTCTATATCCATTATTCTTAGGTTTGTTCTTTTCATGGTGTCCTATATTTTTTGGATATTTCGTGTTAAGCTTTTGTTAGAGTTAATGTTTTCTTTGACTGATGAGTCTATTTCCTCTATTGTATCTTCAGTGTTTGAGATTTTCTCTTCCACCTCTTGTATTCTGCTGTTTATGCTTGCATTTGTGGTTCCTGATAATTTTCTCATGATTTTTGTTTCTATAATTCCCTTGGCTTGTGTTTTCTTTATTGTCTCTATTTCAGTTTTCAAGTCTTGAATAGTTTCTTTCAAATGTTTGATCACTTTTTCTTTTTTTTCTTTAAGGGATTTATTGATGTCTTCCAATTTTTTGTTTGTCTTTTCCTCCATTTCTTTGAAGGAATTTTTTATTTCCTCTTTTAGGGCCTCAAACATTCTCCTGAAGTTATTTTTTAGGCCATTTCCTTCTGCTTCATCTGTATTTAATTGTTCAAGTCTTGCTGTTGTAGGTCCACTTGATTTTACTGGTGTTGTGGTGCTCTTTGTGGTGTTGCGTGTGTTCTTACCTTGTCTACCCATCTTTTCCTCTAATTGGTATAGTTGTGGCTGTCAATGACTCTGGTGATCAGTCTTTCAGGTGCCAGTGGATTCAAGGCTCAGATGGTTGCTCCTGATGGTGCAGTCAGTGCCACAGTTTCAGTCACCCCATTGGTCACTCCATGTTCCTGGGGGTTGCTTGGTGCTCTCAGGGTTTACTCCTTTCCCATGGAGTTCACTGTCTCAGGCCTGCTCTGGCCTAGGTTGCTGGCTCAGACACAAGTCTTTAAATGTCTCCAGTCTGGATCTTCTCCTGAGAAGGCCCCTGGCTTGGGGTTGGCCCTGCAAAGTTCTCTGGCTTCAATCTACTCCCTCAGCGGTTCCAGACTCCGGTGTGCTCAGACCCGCAGAGGTCCTGGCTTTGGCCTACTCCCTTGGAGGTCCCAGACTCATGCCCAGATCTGCAGAGTTCTCTGGCTTTGGCCCGCTCCCTCAGCAGTTGCTCCCCTGTACCTGCTTCTGTGGAGTTTGCTGTCTCAGGTCTTCTTTGGCCTATGTCACCAGCTTAGTCCTGTTTCCATAAATGTCCCCAGTCTGGATCTGTTCCCACTCACATGGAGTTCACTGTCCCAGGCCTGCCCTGGCCCAGGTCACTGGCTCGGTCCTGTTTCCACAAATGCCCCTGGTCTAGCTCCGCTCCTGTTCCTGTGGAGCTTGTCATCTCAAGTCTGCTTTGGCCTATGTCACTGGCTCAGTCCTGCTTCTGCACATCTCCCTGGTCTGGGTTTGCTCCTGCTTCCATGGAGTTCACAGTTCCAGGTCTGCTCTGGCCCAGGTTGTCAGCTCAGTTCTGCTCCTGTGGAGTTCACTGCCTCAGGCCTGTTTCAGCCTAGGTTGCTGGCTCAGTCTATTGTTTGCTTTTTGAATAATAGGTTTTCTCACAGGAGTGAGGTAATACATGGATGTGGTGTTTTCATTTGTACCTGTCTGTTGCTAAGTGATGTTAAGCATCTTTTCACAAACCTGCTAACCATGTTTATCTTTCCTGAAATGCTTCCTCAGGTCTTCTGTGTGCTTTGTAACTGGTCTATTTATTGCATTGTACTTGAGATGAATTCCTTATGCATTTTGAATACTTGCCTCTTAGGAGATACATAGTTTGACAATATTTTTCCCATTTCATGGTTTATCTCATTGCTGCTCTACTGATTGCTTCTTTTGTTATGTGTAAGCTTTTTAGCTCAACATAATTCCATTTGCTCATTTTTTTACTTTAGCTACCTAAGCTTCCTATATCTATAGGGTACTTGCTGAGATAAATGGTATGTAGATTTTGTTCTAGAAGTTTTATAGTTTCTCTTCTTATATGCAAATATTTAATTAATTTTGAATTGATTTTTGTACCTAGCATGTGATAAAATTTCTAACTTCGTTTTTTCTGTATGTCTGATCCATTTGTTGGAGACTAGTTCCCACTGTGTGGCTATTGGTACCTTCCCTTGTCATCAGGATGAGTGAATATCTTTCTAGTCTTCCAACTCTTTTCCACAGTGCAATGTGTTTGCCTCTAGTGTCATACTGTTTTGACTACAGTAGCTTTGTATTATATTTTTAAGCCAGGTGTTGTCAGGCTTCTAGTTTTGTTCTTTCTGTTCAAGATTACTTTGTCTTTTAACAATTACATTTGACTTATAAAAAGTAATTTTTTTCTGGTCCTGTGAATAAAAATTGACAATTTGGTAGAGATTCTTTACTTTTCTGGACCCTGCCTTTGGATAGCAACACCTACTGTTGAAGTTCTTTCTGTCACTGTCCTTTTGAGTGTGCCTCTTGTCTAATTTCCTGCTTTTGTGAGGAATCTGCCTGTATTGAATTGAGACTCTCATGATTTCTGCACATTTTTATTTCCTTAAAGCCATGTGCATAAATACTAGAGGGTTAGGAATTCAGTACTGTATTGAAGAATAGGAGTCAAAGAATAACAGTGATAAGGGAATACATAATAAGGGTTAACAGTGGTTGCTTGTTATATAATAAGTAGTTTTTATTGCTGGGAAAGGTTCACAGAAATTGCTGTCTTACTTTAGAAGAACAGATCATGGTTATGATTTAATCTGTTTTTCTTTAAGAGGGGAAATTATTACTTATATAAAACATGTTAGACGGGCCTGAGGTTAGTAACAGAAACTTAACCGAAAGCTTCCTGGATCAATATCTAGCACAGTTGCTGATGTATAGAGCTTTCTCAATATCATGTTTAGTCTCTAGAATCAACTTGACTAGATTTGGAATTACCGTGGAAATACACCTTTTGTTGTTTCTATGAGAGTGTTTATAGAAAAGTTTAACCGATGAGAGAAGAACCAGCCTGAATATGGGCAGCAGAATCCGTGGAGTCCAGCATGCTTCCTGAGCGGGGCACAGTATGGGCAGCAGAATCCATGGAGTCCAGCATGCTTCCTGAGCGGGGCACAGTGTGGGCAGCTGCTCCTCCTCTTGCTGTGGTGGAGATAATTGCTGCTTTGTTTCCCCACCATGATAGACCAAAACCTGTGAATCATTATAAATGTTTTCTTCTTTAAGTTGTTTCCCCACCTTGTATGTGTGCACACACATTTACTCCTGTGGGCTTGTGCAGACACCAGAGGTTTACTTCTGATGTCTTCCTTAATTATTTCTCCACATTTAAAATTTTTTTGAGACATAGAGATTATGTCTTAGAGCTTAAAGCCTGGTGTTTTTGATAGACTGGCTGGTCAGGAAATCCCTGGGATCCACATCACTCTGTCCAATGGCACTGGGATTGCAGGTGCATGCAAACAGACCTGGCCCTTTTACGGGTGCAAGGGATCCGGATGTTTGGGCAGCAAGTGCTTTACTCACTGAGCCATCTCCCTGCTCTTGCTTGTCAGCTGTTTGGGTAGAGCAATGAGGACTGGGCTAGTTGATAAGCCTGGTAAGTGGAAGGAGTATCCAGAGGGGAAATGAAGGTGATTGTCCATTTATCCTTATTAATGAAAGCTGCCATTTATTAAGCTGAGGTAAGGGCTTTACCTACACCTTATCAAGGCTACCCCAACACTGGATATGAATATGTTTTGTCTTTTTACAGATAAATCTTAATGAGGTCATTTATGCAGTTATTTGCTCAGTATCACAATCAGAAAGTCACAAAGCAGGAACTTGAACCCAAATTAGTTTGCAAACTCGTTAATATACATTCTAATGAAAGTATAGAATATAAATAATGTATATATTGTATGTAAAGAGAAAGCCTATGTTTTTAATTACTGTTCTGTTTGTTATCTCAATTTGATATTTCTTTGATAAGACATTTATTGAGCACCTAATGTATAAAATTTTAATAATTAGTGCTTTGGAGACAGGCTCTGGTGTTGAGTGGAACTGGTGCTAGGGAGGACATATCTTTTTGTCTCGTCTTTTGTCACATAATAAATGGATCGAAAATCTAGGATGAAATTTTATCTTAATTTATGGGAAAATCAGTGCCAGTGGTCACTTTTAAGCAGGGTAGAGTCATGATTGAATTCACTTGGAGTCTATATATTGTGTTCTGTTCATCTCAGAGATTTTTGTTCACCAATTTCAAAATCTTCCTTTATATTTAGTCTATATCATTGGTTCTCAACTTCTTAATGCTGTGACCATTTAATACAGTTCCTCATGTTGTGTGACCCCCCAGCCATGAAATTATTTCCTTGTTACTTCATAACTATAATTTTGCTGCTGTAATGAAGCAAAATGTAAAAATCTTATATACAAAGTATCTGATATGTAACCCCTAATGGGGTCATGACTCACAGGTTGAGAACCACTGATCTATGTAGTGATTATGAACATGTTTGGGAAGGAAGGGGTACTTAATTATCATCTATAGTTGTATAGCTCAGAATGCAGTTGTATAATTTGCTATATTGTAAACTTGTTGAAGGTAGGGGCTCTATCTACTAGATAATGACTGCTGTGTTTTAAACTACTATAAATAAAATAAATACAGATGCAGAACTGAGAACATAGAGAGCATTGCTCTCCATTGCTGGATATTGTACTTCCTGATGGCTGTTCTGAGAGAAAGTGGCAAACAGGTGTCTTCTCTGTGTCTCCCCTATATCTAAATAATATTTACCGAAAAGACTTACTGCCTCTCCATTCTCAGAAAATGCAGGTCCGATCCCAAGGCCTGCCTCTATGGCCTTTTCTCCGTGCTCCTTGCAGAAGTGAACCGAGCACATCACCTGATTTGTCATTCTCACCCGCCAGCCATCATCATGCTGCTAGTGCTGCTGGCTGTCTTTTGTTTTGTTTCGTCTCTCACAGGTGGAGCCAGGCATAGGTTAACAACCCTCCTCAGAACACGTGAAATCTAAAATATTCCAAAATCTGAAATGTTTTATATACTAATGTGATGGAACAAGTGGAAATTTCCTTGCCTGATTCATATGATATAAAAATACAGGCATGTTAAAATATTGTGTAAAAGTACTTTTAGGCTATGTGCTTTAGGTATATATGATACATATAGAAATTTTTATGTTTAGACGTGGTTCCACCCCTAAGCTAGCTCATGATGTATATGAAAATATTCCAAAATCTGAAAAAAGATCCGAATTCTGATCCAAAGCATTTTTGGATAAAGAATATTTAATCTGCACAGCAGTGACTGTGTTCTCTGGCAAACCTGCTTCAGAAATAGAAATTTATAACCATTGTCATTCTCTTATAGAATGATCCCTAGAAATAGAAAGGATGATGGCTCTTTGTTTAGTCCCAGAACTTAAGAAGCAGGATTCATTTTAACCACAAGGCTTGAAGGAGCAGTAAGTTGGAAGAGCCTAGACTGGAGGTCTGAAAGTTCTTGTTTGGACTCTGCTTCAGACTAGACCAAAGCAACTGGTCCTAAAGACTCAGTTTCTTTCCAAGCAAAGGAACAGAAAGATTGCCCCCACTCAGAAATGTCTGAGAAAATTGGTTCAAAGGAAGTGGGCAGGGATTTCATTACAAGAAAAACCAAGGCGCTACCAAAGGAAGGGAAGAAAAGTCTGTAGGAGGTGTCTGGGAGAAGCGTCACTAAGTGGACTGCTTTACATCTCTAGGAAAATGTACGTGGACACTTTCTTCCCATGGAAATGAGCTTGAAAAGGAAGATGTAAAAAATGCAGGAAGGAGGGAGTCTGCTCTTTGGTGTGATAATAAGGGGGAGAGACTTAGCTGTTGGAATGCTTTTGTTCCTTCTCTGCTGGGTGACTGAATGCATGACATGGGGATCCTGGCAGTCTACTGGAAGAAGGGCTGTCACTCCATTTTCTTTTCTTTTTTTCCCCATATTCTTTTATTTTTTTCCATTCAAAAAAAATTTACATTTCCTCCCGTTCTCCCAGTCCCCTCCCGCTCCCCCCTACCCCTCCTTCATCCCCTTGCTTCCTTAAAAGAGGGCATAGTGCCCTGTCCTGTGGGAAGTCCAAGGCCCTCCCCCCTCCATCCCGGCCTAGGAAGGTGTGCATCCAAATAGACTAGGTTCCCAAAAAGATAATACATGCAGAAGAGATAGGTCCTAGTGTCATTGTTGATGGCTTCTCAGTCTGCCCCCATTGGCAGCCACATTCAGAGAGTCCAGTTTGATCACATGCTCATTCAGTTCTGGTCCAGCTGGATTTGGTGAGCTCCCATTAGATCAGGCACACTGTCTCAGTGGGTGGTCCAGCCCCTCACTGTCCTAATTTCTTTTCTCATCTTCTCCCACCTTCTGCTCTTCGACTGGACCTTGGGAGCTCAATCCATTGCTCTGATGTGAATGTGGGTCTCTGTCTCTATTTCCATCCATCGGACGAAATTTCTATGGTGGTGATCAAGATATTCATCAGTGTGACTATGGGACAATGCTACTATGTTCACAGCAGCATTATTTGTAATAGCCAGAACCTGGAAACAACCTAGGTGCCCCTCAATGGAAGAATGGATCAAGAAAGTGTGGAATATATACACATTAGAGTACTACTCAGCGGTAAAAAACAATGACATCTTGAATTTTGCATGCAAATGAATGGAAATAGAAAACACTATCCTGAGTGAGGTAACCCAAACCCAAAAAGACGATTATGGTATGTACTCACTCATTAGTGGACCCTAGCCATAAAACAAAGGACACTAAGCTTATAGCTCACAAGCCCAGAGAAGCCAAATAGCAAGGTGAACCCAAAGAAAAACATATATAGATCCTCTTGGAAATTGGAAGCAAACAA
>PVIU01033880.1:0-11928 GCA_004026605.1 Ondatra zibethicus
CTTGTTTTGTTACTTTCTGATATTTAATTTTAATTTACATTTCTATGTTAGTCAAAACACCATTTTAAAAAGTTCTTTAATAATGTTTCCTCTATTGTTGGTTCTTGCTACCTTTGTATAAATTCATATTTCTATATCTGCCTATATTTATTTAGGTTTCTCATTTTTTCTGTTCTTTTACTTGATTGGATGTTTGTCAGAATAATGCTGTTTTGTTACATTTTTTCTATAACAAATTTTGAATTCTGTTATACTGTGAACATTTCTTTTCCTCTAAGGATTGTCATCTTCTAAGGATTTTTGAAGACTGTATAAGGTTATTGTGTACAGACAGTCCTCTTCCAAGGATTGTGTTATCTATTTTTACATTTATTTAATTATTATTACTATAGAACTTCATACAGGTGTATCTTTCTATTCCACAATCTCCTCTCCCAACTCTTTCTGTTATTCCAATCTATCTCTCTACTTTATAACTTCACCATTAATTAATATTGTTTCACTTGCATTGTCTAGTCTTTGTAGTTTGTACTATCATTTGAAATTTATATTAATAAAGAATGACATTAGAATTTTGTTAGTATTGCATAAAATGTAAATTATATAAACTAATACAGAAATTTTCACAATTTTAATTTTATTGATCTATAAACATCAATGTTCTTTCATTTTTCTAGTGCTTTCTTGGATTTTACCCTCATTCAGACACCATGATCTGTCTTTTTTTTTCATATTCTTTTACTTTTTCCATCCCAAAAAATTTACATTTCCTCCCCTTCTCCCAGTCCCCTCCCACTCCTCTCCTCCTCCCTCCCACTGCTTCCTTAAAAGAGGGCATGGTGCCCTGCCCTGTGGGAAGTCCAAGGCCCTCCCCCCTCCATCCCAGCCTAGGAAGGTGTGCATCCAAATAGACTAGGTTCCCAAAAAGATAGGTTCTAGTATCATTGTTGATTGCTTCTCAGTCTGCCACCATTGGCAGCCACATTTAGAGAGTCCAGTTTGATCACATGCTTGTTCAGTCCCGGCCCAGCTGGATTTGGTGAGCTCCCATTAGATCAGGCACAATCTCTCATTGAATGGAACAACCCCTCATGGTCCTGACTTCCTTGCTCATTTTCTCCCTCCTTCTGCTCTTCAACTGGACCTTGGGAGCTCAGTCCATTGCTCTGATGTTGATGTGGGCCTCTGTCTCTATTTCCATCCACTGGACGAAATTTCCCTCCGGATGGATCTGCTGGTACTCTTCTTTCTATTTTTTTTAAATCTCTTTAAAATGATCATTTTTGATAAGCAGTTATAAGTAATATATTGAAATTTCTTAGCGTGTGAGTGAGGCTGTTTCTGTGATAACGGTTTGAAGTTATGTTTTGGACTGAACAGTAGGTATGCAATTTAATGCAATTGCTCCATCACTTTCATTGTCTATCAATAGCTAATCCATTCAGAGGGAAAATATTTTGGTACAATAAGCCCCTTCCTATTTGAAATACCATAACTTTGTGAATTCATTTCATCTAAATAGAAATGATAGTTAAAATTTGCAAAAGATATTGAGTTTTGAGAATGAGATAGTGTAGACCTTACTGATAGCAGAAGACATAAAAAATAATCCCACACTAGTTCATAATTACATATAATAAAGAGTTATTAATTTAGGGGAGACTCACAGATCACTGTCCTAGATCACAGTCCTCTGCACAAATGGGGAACAGGAACTGAATCTAGCAGCCAGAAGCAAGAACTGGAAGCAAGAGAGTCAGCACATGCTTTACAACTGCATTTATAGTATAAGAGATGACACCCAAATGGGCTGGTATTTAAGGCTATTGGCCAAAGGAGCTCCCACAGCACTTCCCCCTTTTGTTTAAATAATAGAGATATTTAAATCCAATACAAAGCTATGTACACTAGAAACAAATATCAAGTACAAAGTTAGAATTATAACCGGCATAACCCATATTAAGCAAGGAACAATTCCTAATGTTTTAACAAGCATTCTATCCTAAGGAGTTTAAGTCTTGTATTGAAAATGGTTGGCTAGATCATAGCAGAACTGTAACTGTGACTATCTAATCTTCAACCACATTGAAGGCCTGAGAAGGGAGATAATATTACATGAGTAGGTAGGAAGTACAATCAAGTAGCTTATAAAATGTGCAGTAGATGCAGAGACAACTGGCTGCTTGTGCAATCACTCAAAATCTCATTTATAATGTCAAAGTAACCAATGTTGGCTAAGGCCTAGAGTAACTGACAGACCATTTTCAGAGGGAGGAAAATTTTTCAAAACCACTTTACCATGTTTTGGCAAGATATGGCAGTCTTTTTCATGTATCTTGCTTTTCCAGTCCATTCATTGTATACTTCATCAGTCATCAGGTCATGGGCAGTTTCTTGCCCAAAGGCCAGTTATGCTGAGAAGAGAACAAACTCCAAGTGGAATGTCTTTGGTGTTCAACACTCTTTTGGGAATAGATCATTGCTGCCAGGAGCAATTGTATCTCATGTCAACAGAATCCTAAGTTATATAAATGCCATGTTCTACAGTTCTTTGAAGTGGTTGAAGGTTACTTTTCTATGCAAAATACAATTTCTATGTATCTAAAGAACCTAATTGGTCTGACTAAAAGTATAACAAACATGAATGACTATTGACCTATAACACTAAATACATATATAACTTAAAGATTAAGATTTCATATCAGAATATTAAACATTCTTTAAAGAACTCTGTAGTAAAGGAGGATAATGACCTCAAAATGTAAACAATGTATAAATATCTTGTTAAGAGGTAAGAATATATAATGCAATATGACAAAAATATCCTAAAATTGTATCATTATACAAAATGTCTTAAACATAAGTAGAAACATGCATGCATACAATATGACAAAATAACTTTGTATAGTTTTACCAATATTGTAAACAGAAATAGGCACATATTCAATATAACAAATATAATTTGAACTTGTATAAATATACAAACATCAAACCAATGTAAATTGTTCATAAATAATAGCTCACAAGTATTCTCTCCATTACTCACTGTTATTATTATTAGTGTGAATAAGTTCACACTAAACTACCTATTGTCCCATTCAGTTTTTCCTTAATGAGTAATAATAAACCCCTAAATGGTGTCCCTAACCTTAAGGACAAACTTTGTTGGGAGAGGGGACATTGTCTTCTAGAAATGCTTCCTGCTGTCATGGGTGTGATGATTTTTCTATGGGATCTGGTAAAAGTAAAATGATAGATAAGTTTCTAGATTGCTTGAATTGTATAATTGCAAATTGTCTTTGAATAGGGTTTCTCTCTCTCTCTCTTTCTTTCTTTCTCTCCCTTTGGTTTTGTTTAGTTTTTAATGTTCTTAGTTAGAGTTATATCCAGAATTGTAAAAAGGCACACCATTTCTGCAGCTGGTACCCATAAAGCAGTCTCATAGTAGCACTACCAGCATCATGATGTTATATCAACCAAGTGGAGTCACGGTTGTGGATCCCCATCTTCTTTTTGGAAACTTCAAAGGTTACTTAAGGAAAATCTACTGTTCATTGTTGAAAACTTAAACATCATTCATATAGACATATATTCAACAAAAGGTATGATAAGGACAAAATGGGCATGGAGAAAAGTAAAATATTTCCTTAAAATCTATCTTATTTCTGTCCCATAACAGATGGTTGCTGACATGAGACAGAAATTTTGAATTTTTCTTTTGACAACATGCTTGGATTTAGAGAAAGATAGCCATTGTCCAAATCCAAAGCTAGATCTTATTTTTAATTAGAGATGTATACATGTGCCAATAATCAAATTTTACTATGAAAATGATATACCATCATAAGTCAGTATTCTCTTTGCTTGTTGATTCTTTTTGGATAGCTATCTTTTTCTCTTTAGGCATCTAGTTGTCCAAGGTCTCTCATCTCTTTAAAGATGAGTATTTTTCTGCAAAGACAAGAACAGAACCCTGCCCCAAACCTTATGAAGTATTCTTACCACATGTATGATTGTCACCTCTATGGATGAGTTGTCATTTCTCTTTCTCAAGCAGTTTCTCTTTTTCAAACTGAATCTTTAGTAATTATGTTGGTGTTCACAGCTTTTCTTCTCCTGTGGAACAAGAGCAAAACCCCTCCCCCAATGTATCACATCTACTGGTTTCCATTGTGAGGTCAGTACATCCTTGAAATAAACAGGCTGATTTAATGTCTCTCTGCTGCTGTTGTTCCTTTCTCATTAGCATTAAGAATATTCAAGGTTAATAAAACATTAGGCAATCTATTTCTATGGGTATTTTCCATCCCTTTCTGTTTGTTTAGCATATCCTTTATAGTTCAGTTTGGTCTTTATATAACTGCCTGACTTGTAGGATTGTGTAGTATACCTGTAATATGCTTTATATAATAATAAGCAAAAAAAAAAACCAGTTTCGTTTTCTTAGACACATGTGCTGGACCATTGTCTGTCTTTATTTGTGCAGCTATAACCCATGATGGCCATAACTTCCAGTAAATGTGTGATAACTGAATAGACCTTTTCTGAACTCAAGGCAGTTGCCCATAGAAAACCTAAATAAGTGTCAATGATGTGGTATACATATTTTAATTTTCCAAATTCTGTAAAGTGGAACATATCCATCTGCCAGTTCTCATTCCTTTGAGTACCCTTTGGGTTACTCCCTGCAGGAAATGGTGTTTGTTTACAGAAAGAACAAGTAGGACCTTTCTTTATAATCTGCTTATCTTGTTGCCATGTAATAGAAAACTCTATCTTTAAACCTTTGCTGTTGACACAATTTTTCTTATAAAATCCTGAGGCCTTCAGCACACTTCTAATCAATAATCGATCAATTTCTGGATTACCTTGAACTAGAGGGCCTGGCAGAACCATATGGGGTTGGATGTGTGTTATGTATATGGGACAAAGCCTATTCCTGATTATATCTTGATACGAAGTCAATTCTGTATTGTTTGGTATAAATGCAGTGGTTTCAGTATGCAAGACAATTCTTTCTGCATATTGCAAATCAGTAACTATATTGAGAGGTTCTTTAAGATCCCTTAGTACCTTGAGAATAGCATATAATTCTGCCTTTTGGACAGAATTATAAGGGCTTTGTTCCACCTTACTTAATTCTTCTGATTTGTAACCTGAATTTCCTGATTTATTTGCATCAGTATGAAATGTATGGGCTCCAGTTATTGGTGCATCACATATATAAATCCAAGTAATTCTCTTTATAAGGTTAATTCTATCACTTTTGGAATAATTGCTATTAATTTCTCCCAAGAAATTAGCAAAAGGTTTCTGCCATGGTTCATTGTATTCCAATAATTTTTTAAAATTTCTTCAGCAGTAAAAGGCACTATAATCTGCTGGGTCTATACCTGCTAGTTGACCAAGTCTCAATTTTCCTTTTATAATTAATTCAGAGACGTTTTCCACATGAGTTTTAATTTCTTACTTGGTTTATGTAGTAAAAAGATCCATTCTAAGATAATATCTTCCCTCTGCATTAAAATTTCTTTAGGGGAAATTCTGGAAGGCAATATGACTAGAATGCAATTCAGATTTGGTTTTACTCTATCTACATGTGCCACTTTTACCTTCTCTTCAACAACTATCAGCTATTTTTCTGCTTCAGCTGTTAATTCTTTGGAACTATTTAAGTCTTTGCCGCCATCTAAAATTTTGTTTAAATGAACTATTAGATCAGGTGTTATCCCAACAGCCGGTTATAGACTGGAAATGTCTCCTAACAATATTTGAAAGTCATTAACTGTCTGCAATCGGTCTTTCCTAATTTGTGCCTTTTGTGCTCTAATTTTCTGTAAACCTATTCTATAACCTAGGTAATTGACAGAACCTCTTCCTTGTAATTTTTTCAGGAGCAATTTGTAATTTCCATTTTGGCAAAACTTTGTTTATTTCTTCAAAGTATCTACGTTTGAATCATATAGCAAAATGTCATCCATCTAATGGTAAAATATAGATTTAGGAAATTATTTACATTTTATTTTCAATAGCTGACTTTCAAAATATTGGCTCAGGGTGAGACTATTGAGCATTCCCTGTGGGAGGATAGTTCACTGGTATCTTCTAGTAGGCTGAGAATATTATAAGTATGTACTACGAAAGCAAATTTTTCTCTGTCCTTTTCTTGTAAAGGTATAGTAAGTAACAATCCTTTCAATTAATAACTATAAGGGGTCATCCTTTTAGTAATAGATAAGGCAAAGGAATTCTAGATTATAGAGGACCCATAGGTTGAATAGCCTTGTTAACAACTCTTAGATCTGTCATCATTATCCATTTTCCAGATTTCTTTTGGACAACAAATACAGGAGAATTCCAAGGGCTGGTTGATTATTCAATATGGCCAGCATCTAGTTGCTCCTGTACCAGCTGTTCTAAAGCCTGCAGTTTTTCTTCTGTTAAAGGCCATTGTTTAATTCATATGAGTTTGTCAGTTAACCATTTAAAAGGCAAGGCCGTTAGTACCTCTGAAGTTTTGCTAGTTGCTTTGTGTTCTTGTAAAGCCTAAATGGCTGGTGACCTTTGTTTAAAATATTTTATAATATCCTTTTCAGAAACATGAGATTTTGGGACTACAGAAATGTTATGCTGGGTATTCTATTGCTGCAATATATCATGACCCCATGAATTCACTGCAATATTAGTTATATATGGCCTCAGCCTTACTATTCAACCCACCTTGTGCTTTGTTTCACTTGAGACAGGGTTTCAATTCCTAGGATTTGAACTTCTACCTCTTGAAGAGGCCAATCTGCATGCCAAGATTCTGGAGTAATGATACATCTGCACCTGTGTCTTGTAATCCCTCAATTACAATGTCATTTATATGAACTCTTAGGTTTGATCTTTGATCATTTATAGATGTCTGACGAAACATACATATTCTTTTTCCTAAAGAAGTTTTTTTTTATTTATCCTCCATGTCTATTCCATCATCCAGAACTTTTTACAGTAGGCATTAGATTGTTTCATTTTCCTGGTGAGATATGTTTTCCACAGTGACTGGGAATGACTGGACCTTGTTTGACATCTGGGCCAGTTAGAGGACCCCCCAAAAAAGTTTCACAGTGGTATCAGGTTGCCATGGCTGTCTATTGTCAATCTACCTTCAGTTGTCCAAGTTGGTCATTGCCACACCTCCTATATATACGAGAAGTCTGAGTCTTCCTATTCTTCCCATTCCTAGAGGAAACATTATTCCTAGGAATTCTTTGCCTAGAGTCCCTTTTTAGATGTATTGTAGAGGAAACATTTTTCCTAGGAATTCTTTGCCTAGAGTCCCTTTTTAGATATATTGTTCCACCACAGTTAAAACATTTGGCAATTTAGTGTTTTCTATCCAAGCCTCAGTACTGTAGTCAAATGTTTCAACTTTGATTGTATGCAATATCCATCTATCTATGGGTGCTGATCTGACCATTAAAGGCCCAAGGATCTTTTATATTCTATGTTGGCATTTTCAAAAGCCAAAGATTCAATACATACACTCCTAGCTTCAGGTTCTGTCACTCCTAAATGTTTGTAAGAAGTCACTAAAGGGTTCTCTCTGGTTCTGTTTAACCCTGGTATATTATTCTATCCTCTTCTGGTTCCTGAATCCTGTCCAAGAATTTAAAGCTGCTGTGCTACATAGGGATAAGGTGAGTTTGTCATAGGAAGCCTTTTCTTGAGACTCATAGTAATGACCCTTGCCACAAATTTGAACTTGAGATATCTCAAATCCTTTTGCTTTCCCTTGTTGTTCTAAAATTTTGCCTCTTCTCTCCAATCACATTTCCAAAGCAGTTGAGATCCATCTTCTAGAACCACTGAGATTAACTGAAGACAATTGTGAGGTAGCTTAGAGCTTGAAACCCAAGTTTTCACCATTTCCCTGACAAATGCTAACTATAGTCCATAAGACACTATTGCTACTTTTATTTCTTTTAGATCACTCATACATTTTGTTCCTATGCATATTCTTTGACTACCTTAGGGTACTTTGTGCCAGATAATCTTACCAAGGCAATTACTGGATATCCAATTAAAATTCCATGTAAGTCATCCCATGGTCTGGCATGTATTGATGAGGCTAAACCCTGTCCTTGTACTTTCAGGGACATCAATTTCAATAAATTACTCAATCTTTTCAAATCTTTTTACTACTGCCTTTCATAAAGTCTGAATTTCCTGTGGCCTGGAAAATTACACTCACATTCCCCACCCCCTCAAAATAAGAGGATTATGGATGGTGTTGTTGTTTAGAGTGTTGATTACAAGTTGGTATAGATAATGGTCAGGAAAGAGTTAAACAAAGGAAATTGGATTCAGAGTTCTTGCTTTGAATTCTCTGACCTTTCATCAGGATGGAGAGGATATACCTCTATGGGCCATCTTAATGTTCAAAACACCAAATAACCCACCCTAGGTCAGGGTATGTAGCCACAGTTGTTGTTAACAACTTTGAGCAACCTCAAACTCTCTGAACTTGAGACAAGTTGGAATCGTCTCACATTTTGGGTCTCCACAGCAATCACTTATTTGCATGATTTCACATTCTTTTCTGAATCACAGTTTTAATTTTATACCTAGTTTTGGTGTTCTGGTATTTTCTTTTATAAAACTTAATTTAAATAAAGGTTTCTTTTTTCTGTTTAAACATGTATCCTCTTTGTTTTTATTTGGCTTTCCACATCATTTTCTTCATTAGTAATGAAAACATCAAATTAAACATTTTATATTTGTGTTTATAGACTAAAGAATTACCTTCCCCAGCTGTGATTTAATTTAAATTATATAATCTTAATTTTTCACATGAGAACTAAGTTAATTAAGAAGTAGTACTTTTAGTGGAAAAAAGAAAGCAAAATAAGCACAACTATTCAATAGATTTTTTTCTTTGTTTGTTTTGTGTTTTTGAGACAGGGATTCTCTGTGTAGCTTTGGAGCCTGTTCTGGAAATAGCTGTGTAGAACAGGGTAGCCTTGATTCACAGAGATCTGCTTGCCTCTGCCTCCTGAGTGGTGGGATTAAAGGCATACACAACCACTGCCTGGTGCATTAATTTGGTTTCATTTGACTGTGTATGCAGTGTAGTCCTATGGTCCTACAAATGTGTCATCTATACTATATTGAACCACAGCCTCAATCCATTATCTGTAATTGGGTGTTTCATTCTTTTTTAAAAAAATAAATGGCTTTTTTCTTACAAATTGAGGAAGAAAAATGCATAGTCAAAGAAGTTAAGCTTTAATTTAAATTTAATATTTTCTTTTTAAGATGAGCTCATTTCATTTTTATTTCCTTGAAGTCCTCTAAAAGATGACTTTGCTACATTTCAGTTTTTCTTCCATATTAGCACATGAGGTACTCTCTATGCTTAAGACCAGTTATTACCCCAAAAATGTACAAGGTGCTATGACACAGACTATTTATTCAACTGAACCTGAGGACAATTCTTCTGGGAAAATGCCAAGTGGAAAATGTGATACTGTACTGGAGCTGGCTTACTGTAGATATAAGAGCCTTTCTTTACCATTTCTTCCTAAGTTCACAATTAATCACATGGATTTACTATCTAGAAATTATCTATGACTATCATTATCCACACAAAAGATATGGATAAAAGTTGTAATTTTCTTTTCAGAAATGTTTCAGAAAAACAGTTGTCAAAAATTTATAGTAGTTTACCATTATTGGGAAGATTTGTGAAAGTAAATTTAAATCCTACTGGAGAATGTACAGTATTAAACATTAATACTTAAGAATATCAATAATGACAAAACATCAAAATTAAAAAATAATTGCCTCTAAGATATTAAGAAGTTATGAGGAAACTAAAACCCCACAGAGTTGCATTTATATGTGATCATCAACCTTTCCAGCAAATATTTCATGACTATAGTATTCAGATTGCTCTTAGGTGTCTGAGAAAACAACATATAATTGATATTTCTATGATGTTAGAAGAAATGTTTGTGCCAAGTCCAACCTATACTTGGGGAATTGGACAGAACCTCCCTTTCACCAGGCAGAAAAGCTACAGTCTAAGTTCCATGTGGGCCATACATTTAGCACAACATGAATCTCTCTCTCTATATGTGTGTGTGTGTGTTCAATAATGTATTACATTATAATAATTAGATAGTACTCATTTTTCCCAATGCAAGACAGGACCTGAAACACATTTTATGAAGTATATTTAATCTCTTAAGCCTGAAAAAACAAAAACATCTTAAATGTATGTAACATGATTAGTAAAAACCCAGAGGCAAATATTGGGGTTCAACCTGAAAGTCAGAAAAGCAAAATATCCAGCCACTGTCTCTTACCTTTAACCTAATTCTGAAATGGTAATCCTTCCACCAGGAATCATAGAATGAAATTGTTTCTGAGAGCTGTCTCCTCCCATCTTATATTTCTCTGTAGAGCTGGGGTAAAGCCGTGTACAACTACTGCCCAGTTTCTGTGGCAAATAAGTGTGGCTACAGCATGAAATGTGTATGTTAATACTACCTGGTCTGTGAGACTGACCAGTGGGGCTGTTTTATTCTCTGATCTTCAGGCAAGCTTTACTTATTAAAATCCAAATGAAATATCACTAATATAGTAGTCCCATTCAAATCATGTGCTTTGAACAGGAGGACTTGTGATTTCTGCTGCTGTCAATTTGAGTAAGCAGAATTGCTTGAAATAGAAGATGAGAGCAGAGATGTGAATATTGCCTAGAGTTATGAATGTTACTAGAGAATTCTGTTGTCTTTTAATAGAGAGTGCTGTTTTCTAATTTCAGAAACTTACATGAGAAATGTCTCTTATTTAATAAACAATATATATAATGTACATTATCATATCTTGATATATTATCACATATTCTTCAGTACATAAGTCAAAAATATATGTATTATAAAACTATTACTGTTTAAAAGCTAATTCCCATACCCTTCAGTTCACACAATTAACTATCTTATGCTTGTCAGATGAGAATATCTAAGTCTTTTTTTAATCAAGCAAGCAGAAATACACACGACTGCAGGCATACATTAAATTTTCATTTTCCCCTTTTAATTGAAAAATAGTTACATACAATATATCCTGATTACGGGTTTCCTTCCTTTTATTCCTCCAAGTTCTTCTTTAGCTCCCCTCCCATCCAAATATATTCCTTTTGTGTGTCTCCTTAGAGTAAAACAGACTTCTACGAGATAAAAACAAAACATGACAAAATAAAATATAATAATATAAAAAAAAACACATAAAATCAAATTGGACAAGACAAAAGAACAGAAGAAAAAGAGCTGAAGAGAAGGTTATAAAAACAGAGACTCACTTATCCACACACTCAGAACTCCCATATTCGCACTAAACTGAAGGTTGTAATACAAATGCAGGATACCTGAATGAGAGCTGTATATGCCTTGCACTTGCTGCTTCAGTCTCTCTAAGTTCATATGAGCTTTGCTTGGTGATTAAGAGGGCTTTGAGCTCTGAAGTAGGGGATTTGATGAAGATATTCCATTTACAGTTGAGTGTTTCATGGTCTCACCTTCTTTATAAATGTTTGTTTATGAGACTCTGCATTGTCTTCTTTACGAGAAAGTTTCTCTAATGATTGTTGAACAAGGCACTGATCTGTATGAGGTTAGCAGGAAAGCAGGGATTCATTTGGAGTCGTTTATTGTTTTTTAATAATTAAATTTAAACATTTATTTTTTATCCTGATCACATTTTTTTCTCCCTCTTCTCTCTTTCCATCACCCTAACTCCATTCTGACCCCTTATCCACAACTCTATTTCTGATCAGAAGATGGCAGTACTCCCATGGGTATCAATAAAGCATGGCATATTAAGTTGAGGAAAGACTAGGCTCTTCCCTTTGAAATAAGGTTGGGTAAGGCAACTAACCTA
>PVIU01033881.1:0-11930 GCA_004026605.1 Ondatra zibethicus
GGGATGTGCAGAGGGAAGGGATGTGCAGTGGGAAGGGATGTGCAGTGGGATGGGATGTGCAGTGGGAAGGATTGCAGTGGGAAGGGATGTGCAGAGGGAAGGGATGTGCAGTGGGAAGGGATGTGCAGTGGGAAGGGATGTGCAGTGGGAACGGATGTGCAGTGGGAACGGATGTGCAGTGGGAAGGGAAGTGTAGAGGGAAAGGGAGTGATTGGTAGCCTGCTGGCCTCCAGCTTGGTCTCTCCCATTGTGGATCGAGGCTCTGAGGCTCGGAAGTATTGCTCTCTTCTCATTTGAGGAACGGAAGGCACCAACCCACAGGGCTGGAGAAGTCAAGCAGGAGGTTATCTCGAGGGGGGCCTGGGTTCAGATCTCCAGCCAGAGCCCTGGGAAAGGTTACCAGCTCCTCTCTGTCTTCATCTGAAGAATTATTCTCATTGTCCTGGGACACCATGTCTAAGGCCACCAGTCTGGCTGACTCCATTCGTGTCTTTCAGAGCCCAGCAAGGTCAGGGCACAGAGGCTAGAGCTGGAGCAACTGGAAGAGTCAGACACCAAGGTGGGTCCTCAACCGTTCATTCAAAGTGGCCCTGGCAGATGCCCAGGCAGGAGAGGGGTTGTTCCTTGCCCTGAGTGTGTTTCCTTCTGCCCAGATGGGACTGACCTCTGAGGCAAGTGCAGAGTCAAGCATGGCAGGAGCGAGACATGCTGAGGGCCATCCACAGGGTCCACAACAGAAGAGGAAGCGGACCTCAGATCTTCAGGACAAAGGTACCTGCCTCCTGAAAGGGCAAATAGGGCAACGTATATGGTAGGTGCTTCTCCCAGACCCCTGGAGAATGGCACCTGGGGACCAGCAAGACCCCAGTGAAGGCCTCTGTGAATCCTGACCAGATGGCCTCCTGGCAGTACTCCTGGCCCTTAGCTTCCTTCCCTCAAGAGCACCAACACCAGACCTCCATAAAATTTCAATGGGAGAAGAGTAGAGCTGAGAGGGGCTGGGGATGGACCTCAGCTGGTAGAAAGGCTTTCCTAGCATGCACGAGGCCCTGGATTCTAACCCCAACACTTAAAAAGAAAAATTGACATCTTCCACAGGGAACAATATTTTGGGTTTTTTGTTTTGAGACAGGCTCTCATTATGTAGCCCTGACTGGTCTGGAGCTTCCTCTGCAGACCAGAGAGACCTCAAACTCACAGAGATTGTCCTGCCTCTGTCTCCTGAGTGCTAGGATTAAAAATATGCGCCGCTAAACCCAGCCACAGGAAGCAATGTAAATCAGATTGTCATCTTCAGCTGCAGTTGCTGTAACCAGATCACCAGCCTATGCTATTAAGAGCGAGCCCCTGTCTCAAAACGTGGGGGGGGAACAGTGGAACTGAGGACATTTATTACTGTCCCCCTGGAAGCAGCTCCTTGGAACTGTCATCCTTGGACCCTCTTGTACACCTTTGGGCAGCCACATCCGCTGTCCCCGTGTTCCTTCAGGGTTAGGGTTGCTCACGTGTTTGCCCAGGGCGGTGCCTTTGAGCTCAGCTCTGTCCGATAAGATAGCAGGAATCTCAGACTGGTCCCAGGTCTGAGAATCAGGACACTTCCTGCTCCAATGCACAATGGTGAGTCTTTGAACACCTAAGCTAATATGCATGTGGCCTCTGTTTGCCCAGGCTACAGCTCAGCAGGCTGGGCTGGAGCCACCACAATAAGCCATTGTTGCCGGAAAGGGACTGACCGCAGCCTGTGTTTGCTCCGAGTGGAGGCCAGGGTGCCTGTGTCATTTCCAAGCACTTCCTGCTGTGTGTGACATGGAGTGGGTGCGGCTCAGCTGGGTTCCCAGTGTGTGCTTGCACCTTTCACACTGAGCAAGCCATCTCCCCTCCCGTATCCTTCCAGGTAGAATTGGGCAAGGGACGGCTGGCTCCAGGCACCCTGCGGGCAGCTCTCCTCCATTCCCCGACACTGCCTGGTAGTCAGCGAGAACAAGCATGTCTCCCATGCTCCCGCTTTACCGAGCAGGGTGTCACACATCCCAGCACTACCTTGAGCCATGCAGGGGTATGTAGTGTAGAGACTACAAATTCACCCAGCAGGTAGAACTGACACTGCTTGACAGATGGGTAAACTGAGGCTTGGTGAGTTAATTGGCCCAAAGCCACACGTCTACTGCGTAGACCTAGCATCCCAGTAGGTCCTGGGTGGGACCTGTCCTGAGCCAGATGCCCCTCCCTGTAGTCACAGTCCAGCCACCCCGTGGCAGTGAGGGAGACTTTGGGGTTGGGCTCTGTGACAACCATACTCTGTGGTTCCCCTCCCAGGCTCCAGCCACTCAACACCTTGTTAGGAACAACAGTAGCCAGCTGACTTCACGGAGTTGAGCTTTCCTGAGCCTAGAAGTTGAAAGCCAGAGAAACATCTAGGGAGGAGATACAAGACCACAGGGCTGTTTCCATGCCTCTAATAACTTCTTATTTCCCACAGCCCCAAAGAAGCCATATCAAGGGAGAAGGAAACCGAAGGAATCTTTGACACCAACAGATGGCCCCAGGAGCCCAAGGGACATGGAGGACTTCAGCCTCTCCCCTACTGACAGCTGTCAGGAGTCCTAACCCACCAGACTGAAGGACACTTGCCCAGAAGTGGCTTCCTGTCACAGACTATTGTTTGCACAAGTCAAACCACCCAACCTGAAGACAGCTCGGAACAGTCAGTACACTGAGGCTCTTCTGTGAGGCACATCTCCCTCCCAGGTCTCTGGGCGGCTTCTCCCACTCTCAACCCTGTAGGAAGATGAAGCAACGCACGAAGGCCGGACAGGGAATAGGGGAGCCTCAGTCCAGCCCCACCCCCTGCAACGCCCTCACCTCCCGGTGCAATCAGAGGTCCCAGACCCCGCAGACTTCTCCAGGTCCGGAAGGAAGCTTCGGCAGCGGTCTTTGGCGCCCCCTGGTGGAGCATGAGCAAATGCAGCCAGCAAAGAGGAAAAAGGGAAGGCATCCTACAGGGTGCCCCGTTAGATGTGACCTAGGGAGAGATCAGAGAAGAACATGAACAGTAATATATGCAGCTGGAAGGGCTGAGGTCAGAGGCACTGGCCCATTTAGGCAGGTGATCCAGGATTAACTGGATCCAAGTGCAGGAAGACAAAGCAAAAGTAGTCCTTCTGTTCTGTAGAGGCCCTGCACACTGACACCTGATGCTGGTGAGGCAGGTGCCTCAGTGTCTCTGAGCTTAAGAATCAGTCCTGAGCCACTGGATCACGGAGGTATTGAAGAGACTCGGGGACCTGCGCGTATGGAGCTTAGGAACTGCCACTTTCAGAACAAAGACAGGCACTGTGGCCAAAGGGTTTCCGAGTCAGCGTCCAGTGTGGGGAGAGATAAGGAAGAGAGAAGGTGTCTTGGGGAGGTCAAGCAAAGTGGCATCTAAAACTTAAATTTGGATTTCGGGGGATGAATAGGAGGGTGCCAAGTAGGCAAAGTTTCTAGCATGCTTTTATAAGGGTGAAGGCCAAACAACTCGCTTGGCAGTGACTGAGGAAGACCCGAGCTGACCAAGCCAGGTAGAAGGGACCACAGCATAAAAGGGTACTGCGGAGTAAGAATTTCAATCATAAGAGTCTGAAATCTCTGGGACTGGAGAAGTTGTCACTAGGGCTAAGTGAGGCCTGAGCTTAATGAGGGGTACCATTCTCCACTGGGCAGACAGTGGCCTCTCTGCCTGCCACCTAACAGAAGGACCGAATTCCAAGGGATATCCAGGGGTGTGTGTGCATGTGTTTGTGTGTGTTGTTTGTTGCTGTTGTTGTTGTTGCTGTTGTAGGTTCCTTGAGTTTTTTTTTCAAAATTAAATAAAACACAAGCTGTATGCTCTATCTACTCTAACCTCCTGGTCAAGTTTGGTCTGTGAGGGAACACACCACAACACCACACCCAGGAAGAAGTCTAAATGTCAAATTCCTGCCTAAATGTCCCTCAGGCACCTCAAGGATCCCACAGTGCCTGCCAGCATTGGGGTCCAGCTCTAGGGACAGCTCCACCTGGCACCCTGCTGAGGACGCACACCTCCTTGCCATCCCCATTTGACAGTGGCTTCTGAGAGCCACAAGTTGATTGTCCTCTCCCACTCCAGGACTGCACATTAGCAACAAGGACCTGGGGCCACCATACCACAGGCCCAACACTACAGCGCCTCACATATCCATCCCAAAGCTGCTTAGGCATACAGCTAGTACACCATCACTACCGGGGACCAAAACTCAGAGAGGTGAGTCACCCCCAAGGTCACTCGCAGACAGTGGGGTTAACAGCAGCCTGAGTGTCAAGGGCACCACACCCAGGTCAGCAACACTATGACCCCCTTTAGTGTTTAGAGCTTTGCTCTGACAGAAATGATACTCTGGGAGTGCCCACAACACGCTGGTGACCAAGCCGTACGTTCTACTAGAAAGGAGAACCTGCCGACCTTACTGCTAGTTCCTGCCAGAGGCCAGCTTGGAAAAGGCGCGGGGGGGGGCAGGGGAAGGGTAAGCCTGCTTGTGCAGGGATGAAAGAGGGAGGCTGCCAAGGGGAAGACAGGGTGTCTGGCAGGATCAGCCAGCCTAAACCTTGAAAGGAGGAAACCGGCAATGAGGACCACTGTGGGTCATACCACTGACAGATTCTCCTGCAAGCTAAGAAGCCACTTCCTAGGGTTCCCTGTCCCTCAACCAACTCCACCCCAACACCCGCTGCGGTAGCCACAGGACCACAGAACAGAACATAAGAGGGAATTTTCCTTTTGTGCTCCCTCAGTGATCCACCAAACACCAAGGTCCGACCTTAAAAGACAAGAAGTCCACATAGGCTGGTCGCGGGGAAGAGCATACGGTGGCAGGACAAAGGCGGGCTTCAAAGCCTCTCTACACTGAGGACGGACATAAACACAGTACACAGCCAAAGAGGTCTGTATACTCAAGCCCTGGACCACAGAGAAGACTGCAGACTGAGCACCATGCGACCCAGGACCACATCCATGCCGATACTTAGGCAACCCAGGACGGTGCCAGCTGTCCTCAAACCATAGATGGGTCTCTTCCGCGGACAGTGAGGGAGGTCAGGTGGGTCCAATGGCACAGTCCAGAAACTGTGGTTCCGGGGTGGCTCCAAGGGTGGATGCCCAACCCAGAGGAAGAAACACTCTGGAGAGCAAATGACCAGGCCTGGCCCACACCCCGAATCCGTGGCCCATAATGAGCCTTCTCTGCAGGGTGACCCCCACGCTGCGTCCTGGACAGGAGAACGGGACATGGCGCCGTGCAGCCACCGACCTTGCTGTGTTTAGAGCCCGGTGACCACGCCAAACCTACAACCAGACGCTGCCCACCTCTAGGACCCAGGGGAGCGCCGGGGCACGGGCCACCTCGCTAGCCAATGGAAGAGCTCAGCGGAGCCTCATTTGCATGTAGGTGCGTTGCGGCCAATGAACGGGGACAGCGGGACCATATTTGCATGCAGCCGCGCCTGGGCCAATGGGCGGGAGTGACGGGGTGACATTTGCATGCAGGCGCGCCGCGGCCAATGGGCAGCAGCGCGGCGGCGCGGCGCGGCGGCGCACTCGAGCATGGCCGCGGCGGCGGCCGGAGGAGCCCCGGGTCCGGCCCCCGGCTCCGCCAGGCCCGCGCCGGCCGCCCGGAACCCGCCGTCCGTGCCGCGGAGACGCGGGGACTCCCGGCGCCGCCAGGCCGCTCTCTTCTTCCTCAACAACATCTCCCTGGACGGACGGCCCCCGAGCCTGGGTCCCGGCGGGGAGAAGCCCCCGCCGCCGCCACCACCGCCCACCGAGGCCCGCGAGCTGCCCGCGCCTCCGCCCGCTCCACCCGGAGGCCTCCCGGGGTTGCCAGCCAGGCCCGCGCCCCAGGGCCTACTCAGCCCCACGACGGCGCCCGCCGGCCTCAGCCTGGACGGGCAGCGCCAGAGGTGAGCGGGCTGGGCGGGTTGGGGTGGCCTAGAGGTCTAGGCAGCGCGCCCGGTGTGTGACCTGTGGGTTTGGCAACCCAGGCGCAGGTGGTGGTAGCCGAATCCTTCCCCACAGCTCACAGGGTGGTTGACCTGTGGGCTCGGCGGACCTGGACATGGTTGGGGTGAAGTGGATCCATTCACCCAGCACACAGGTGTGGTCACCTGGGTATCCATCAGCTAGCACTCAGAGGTCTGGGTGATCCGGACTAGTCAGCCCAGGACATAAGGGTCAGGATGACCTGAGCCCACCAGCCCAGGAGAGGCCCCAGGCTCCATCATTCCAGTACTTAAAGGGCTCGGCACGCCAGCCTGCAGGAGTCAGAGCTCCTTGTAGCCCCGTCTGCCCTTGACTTGACTGCGATGATCTGGCAGCATCCGTCCAGAATACAGGCGACAAAATTGGGGTTAATTGGAGCCTTGTCAGCCTCCAGATACAGGGACTAGTTCCATTAAAGCTGTCCTCTCCCGGATATGGGGTCAGTTCTTCACCTTGAGAGTCCCCTGAACGTGGATTTCGGAGTCCCCTCAGCCTCGCTCACTTTAGACACATCCATTCTGTCCGTTCTTCCAGTGCCCAAAGCACTATGACTCACAGACACTTCTTACGTGCCGTGTGTTCACCTCAGCTTGTGAACAAGAGTCTCACCCACACTTTCTCAACTGTGCTCAGCCTTGTACACCTGCCCAGACCTTCCTCCTTGCCGTCACACACACGCTGGACACAGGACCTGTCTGTCACATTGCACTCTCTATACTTCTTCCCTGCCTGCATCATTTCTATGGGCCCCTCAGTCTAACTAACCCAGGGCAGCTCTTATTCCTAACCACTGCCCCTCCCCCCGATTGTGCCCACTTCCCAGTGTCCACAGCTACCAGTTACCATGTGGGTCTCGGCCCCCCTTACATTCTCAGTCTTCACCTGAAGAGTAACAATGGGAGCCAGATCTGGGCATTATGGTCCCTTCCTGGTAGGCCCCTGTACTATAGGGCAGGACTCCGGCCAGGTAGTTCCCAGCGGTGGGAGGCCCTGGGCACGTCTAACCTGGGTAAGCTGTAGGCTCACAGTGATGAGGTGCCTCCCAGGTCCGTGATGGGGAAAGTTCTCTGACGTCTGACCATGTATCACATGTCTGTGTGTCCAGAAGGGCCTGAACTCTCTGTGGTCACCACCTTAGCCTGCAGGTAGGGCCAGGCCGTGCTTCTCCGCAGGACCCTAGCAGGATCCACTGGGGACAAGGGATCGGTTTGTCTCAGAGTGTTAGCTGGGCCCCTTGTGAAAAGCACAACTGGAGAGCAGGCTGAAGTTTGTGTGAGTGAGGCACCTGTGGTAGCTCCGCCAGTGAGCTATCTCCTGCCTCCTAGTTCTGCTTTCCAGTTCATTCTGACAACCTTGCTACCGCCCACAACTGCAGCTGCCTGCGGCAGACATCTTTTCTTGGGCTCTTCTTCCAAGTTCTTGGCTGGAGTTGTTGTCCTTCCTCTCACGGGCCCAGGCCCTTAGGAAGAAGACTGTCCTCCTCTCTCAGCTCCCAACCTGTGGCTAGGAGAGACAGTAGTGACTGGCCTGTTAAACGGGGCTGCTGGCTCCCAGGTTTCCCTGATCTATTGGAATGTTTTGTTTTATGTGCATTGGTGTTCTGCGGGATTGTATGTCTGTGTGAGAGTGTCAGATCCTCTGTAGCTGAAGTTACAGGCAGTTGTGAGCTGCCATTTGGGTGCTGGGAACTGAACCTGGACTCTCTGGAAGAACAGCCAGTGCTCCTAACCACTGAGCCATTTCTCCACCTGATCTGTTGCTATCTGGAGCTCCTGAAGGCTGTGTCAGGAGTGTGGACCAGCTTTCCTCCATCCAGTAGCTCTGTGACCTTGAGCACTTAAGGGATTTCTTAGAATCTCAGTCTCCCCCTCTGCGATAGGCTGACGTGAAGCTCTTGCTCCTTGAGGTCATGTGAGGGACAAGTTACAACTTGGGGCTCCCAACAATGTTTCTAGCTAGTGACAGAATCGCCCCTGGTTTTCTGCACCGGGCTCTTGGCACTGTTGATTGTCTCTTTTCACTGTGTGCCTGGGAGTAGAGTCATCTCTAGACTCTGTGGTCAGGTTTGAAGCATGTATTCTAGCTCCCTCACCACTGCTGCCTTCTGCCTAGAAAGCTTCTATATGCACCTCCAGAGCCATGGTGACAAAGGACACAAATCTGGTAGCTCTCCACAGCAGCACTTTCTTCCCCTAGCCCTGGATGCCAATGTCTGGAGGTCAGAGTGTAGCCTGGGCTCCTTCTCCAGGCCCTGAGGCTCATGCTGTGTTGTTCTATCTCTTGTCTCCCTGTCCTCACAGACTTTTCCTTGTCCTCCTTTTGGTTCCTTCCTAGACTGTCTCTAGCTGAGGCCCCTGACAAGGGCTAGGCCTTTGATGGATCTTTTTGAGGAACCACTTCACACAACAGCCCTGCATAGTATCTGCTGCAGAAATAAGGGAGAAGGGAAAGTCCCACACGCAAATGACTTTGCAAATTGCAACCTAATGCACCCTCCATCAGAGAGCTGGGCATAGCCTAGAGGCAGGAGGCTGTGCTCTGCTTTTTCTGGAAGAGGGGCCTAGGCCTAACCAGCCCCTGAGTCACTTAGCGTCTGTGCCCAGCGTGAGCGGTCAGGTGCCTCCTCCACCCTGAGGCCCTACTTGTTCTCCGTGTAGCTCCTAGACTGCAGGCCCCTACATGGAGTCCTGGGACCAGGCACCTTTGCTTTCCCTAAGACTAAGTGAGATTCATCAGGAGACCATGAGGTTTGTTTTGTTGGTTTTTTGTAGGCTGAGGCTGCTCATTCGTTTCCGGCTGCCCAGACTCAAAATAATCACACAGAAACTATTATCAATTAAAACACTGTTTGGGCCGGGCGGTAGTGGCTCACGCCTTTAATCCCAGCACTCGGGAGGCAGAGGCAGGCGGATCTCTGTTAGTTCGAGACCAGCCTGGTCTACAAGAGCTAGTTCCAGGACAGGCTCCAAAGCCACAGAGAAACCCTGTCTCGAAAAACCAAATAAATAAATAAATAAATGCACTGTTTGGCCTATTAGCTTAGGCTTCTTATTAACTAACATTTTTAATTATCCCATTTCTGTTAATCTACATATCACCACAAAGCTGTAGCTTACCTGGTAAAGTTCTGGCATCTTTCTCCTTCAGCAGCTACCTGGTGTCTCTTTGACCCTGAGTACTTTCTCTCTCTGTTCAGATTTCCCACCTGGCTTTATTCTGCCCTGCTGTAGGCCCAAAACAGATTCTTTATTAACCAATGGTAATAAAACATTCACAGCATACAGAGGGAAATCCCACATAACCTCCCCGTTTCTGTCTAAATGAAAAGGAAGGTTTTAACTTTAACATAGTAAAATATATATAACAAAACAGGTATCAAACAAGAATTATAGTTACAATATTTAGTCTATTTACATTGACAAATTAAGGGAAATACTCTATCATCTATCCTATCTTTGTGAGTCTAAAATTTTATACCTAGTTTATCCTTTATCATAACTAAGGAAAACTATAACTATCTTTCTTCAAAGACTCCAGAAGGATATAATATTACCTAAGTTAAGAGGAAGTACATTGTAAGCAACTTCCAAAATTCTAGAGTTACAGAGACATCTTGCTGCCTGGACAGTCACCCAAAGTTCTTCTGTAACATTGGGGCATCCATCTTTAGCCTACAGGCCCATAATATCCAGCAAACTTTAAGACAGTTCCACCAATATTGGCAGTTTGTCAGTCACTTTCTTCTGTGTCCTGCAGAATGTCCGGCAGACTCTTTTATGAAGCAGGAACCCTGAAGGACTGTCTCACCTTTAGTCAAATTCAGCAGTCATTTTTCTGTGGGTCCTGCCTGTCCAGTTTATACAGCATAATATCCAGCAGTTCAGGCAAGAACAGTTTCTTGCCCAAATGACTAACAAACTCCATAAGGAGTCTCTTAGATGCCCATCTTCCTCTTGAAGTAGATTGGTGCTGCCAGGAGCAGACATGTCTCATTGTCATGAAAAGTACTAAGTTCTTAAAACATTTTGAATGATATATTATGTTAGTCTTTGAGAGGTTTGAAGAATACCTATCCATCTGAAATATATCTCTGAACATCTAGAAAACCTAACTAACATGACTCCAAGTTTGACTATTATAGATGACTATCTATAAACCTGTATTTCTTAATTATACATTATATTTTTAAATGAGCTACACAAACATAACACTTTAATCAAGATCAGAAATATACATATAACAAAATTGAACTTAAATATGTATCAATGAACAAAGCCCATACCAATGCAAAGTATTCATCTCTATAGCATAGCCCCCTTTAAATGTAAACAAACATTTATAAACAATCGTTTAGGGAATTTGGGCATTGTTCTCTATAGAATGCTTCCTGCTGATTGGAGGCACTGTTAATCAGGTCTTTCTGGGGTATCCTATGTGTTAGGTCCATCTCAGCTAGCAGTCCTGAAGTTGTCATGGATGTTGAACTATCTGGCCATTGCTCCAGTAGGTCTTGTTGATCAAACCATATTAGCTGGTAAGGAATCCACAGCTTTTTATCCTCTGGAAACAAAAGCAGAACCTCTTTTCCAAAGCAACATATCCTTACACCCAAATTTTAAAGTCAAGATACCTTTAAAATATATATATTGGTTTAGCTTAGCAGCCCATACAATGAAATGCCCCTCTGTACTTAGCTCATTCACAGTCAAAAAAATTTTTTTAAAAAAACACAATAATATACATAATCCAGACTCTCTGTGTATTTTCCATCTTTATGTGGCTTATTTTTCTTTACTCCTTTAATATATGACCAATTGTACTCTATCTCTTTAAAGACTTAGTTTTATTTTTTAAAACTATTTATTACTTTTTATAACTATCTGTACTCTTGTTCTTCTCTCTCTCAAGCCTATGCACATTTTTTAAACACACTGTGATCCATTCAGAGATTTATTTCTTTCTGAATCTGTCTTTATTGCATATCTGAAATCATTTTCTGACCAGGAGCATTTTTTTTTAAATGCTAAGCAGGCATGGCTAGGACCAATTCTGTGGCCCTGCCTGTTGGCTCCATCCAGTTCAACGTGGCAGAGGTATGTTCACTGCCTCTGAGAGCCATGCACACTGCCCCAGCTCCAGGGACACAGTGGATCTATGTCACCATTAAGCTATTTGTAACATGCTGCTCACAGACCCCATTTAAGTGTGCAGCCTCCTGAAAGAGCCAGAGCTGTTCGTATCGGTAACACGAGCTAGGAACCTTCTGAAAAAAATACAGCTACCAAGAAGCTGTGCTTAACTCTGTTCTTTTGTGTCTAGAATTCCTTCCACGCTCTCTCAGGTTTTATGTAGATGTAGTTGCCTCACGTTGGGCGCCATTTTGAAAGTGGAGACTGCTCATTCATTTCCCGGCCGCCCAGACCCAAAATAATCATATAGAAATTATATTAATTAAAACACTGCTTGGCCTATTAGCTTGGGCTTCTTATTAGCTAACTCTTAATTAACCCATTTCTATTAATCTATCACCACAAGGCCATGGCTTACCGGGTACAGTTCTGGCATCTGTCTCCTTCAGCTGCTGCATGGCGTCTCTTTGACTCCTCCTACTTTCTCTCTATATCTATGTTCAGATTTCCTGCCTGGCTTTATTCTGCCCCACCATAGGCCTAAAGCAGATTCTTTATTAACCAATGGTAATAAAACATATTCACAGCATACAGAAGGGAATCCCACACCAGTTTTTTGGGTTGGGGAGGCTTTTCTGATTTTGTTTTTTTGCTTATTTGCTTTTTAGCAGATATAGGTCTGCCAATGATCAAAAATGATGCTCAGGCAGGGCATAGAGCCCTGAACACCTGATGATGCTGGGGGGGGGCAGAGCCCTGAACACCTG
>PVIU01033882.1:0-11930 GCA_004026605.1 Ondatra zibethicus
GACTTTTAAGTACATTTCCATCATGTGTGGAAATTTCCCTTTTTCAGGCATCAAGAGTTCTGAGGCCAAACCCCATGAAGTGGCAGCTTAAAACATGAAGTGTAATAATATTTTGACAGAAGGGTGTTTAGGTGTACAGAAGAAATTTCTTCTGTTCTGTGACTTGCAAAACAGCAGTGCACATTATACACTTGAGGAATTTTGCTTTATTTGGAGTTGGAAAGATGTATAAAGGAAGAACTAATTCCTTCATAGGCAGAATTTTCTCAGCATGTCATTACTCCTCCCTGCTAAGGGATCAGGATTATAGCTTAGTGTATCCTTGTGGCAGTAATGTGGCAAAGACCCAAACTCTCACCACACATCCCCAACACTATTCCTCTTTGTATTTCTACAAATGAGCATATTCTATCTGACTCATTAAAATATTTTTGAGGATCAATTTATTTCTCTAAGTGTCATCTGAAAACCACTAGTGTGAAAGTAACATGGTCATTTGTTAAAATATAAATTTCTGGATTGTTCTTCAGATACATTGAGTACAAATCACTGTTTTTAATGAATATTCATATTCCAATAACCACTGCTCAGTATTTCACACAGACTTCTAATTTTTAGAATGTTATTTTCCTTGTATTTGCCATTGTCTCTTTCTCAAGGCCCAGATGAAAGGCTATCTGCACTTAAGCCCCTTTGGTACCTTTCCTGGTCAATAAATAAAGACCTTCTGGGCATATATGATATGGAGAACACAAGGGCATCAGAACTGAGGTGCAGGAGGAATTGTGGAAACCGAAATGGACTCCGACAGAATTAGAAGCAGAACCCTTTAAAAATACATTTATTTTTACTTAATGTGCATCTGTGAGTACCTGCATATATGTATATATATTCATGGTGCCATGGTGTCCAGAAGATTGCATTAGATTCCCTGGAGTTCAAGTGGGTTGTGAGTTTGAACCCCAGTCCTCTGCAAGAGCAGCAAATGCTTTTAACTAGTGAGCCAACTGTTCATCGCCCAACCCTTATTTTTATACAGAATTTTTCCTCTGGGTTTTACACTTGTGTTTTCCACATGAGAAAGAAGCTGAATAAACTAACAGCAACGCAAAGTGTGCCTACTTGGTCAGAATAGTGAGTCCCAGTCCCATAGCAACCATGTTTGAGGAGGAGGTTTGGTAGCCATATGAGGATAAGAAAGTGGGAGGACACAAAGACAAAATGCCCACTTGACAACAGACTCAGGGATGGAGTAGGGTGGGATAAAACTATTTTAATGACTTTACAAAACACTTGCAGAAAGCCTTTTATATATAGAGTTTCATATTTTCTTTCATTTTTCAAATGTCTAAGTCCTAAGATTCAGTGTTTGGCCCTTTGTTTTCTCAATCATTAGGTAGAAAGTACTGTGGAGATTTGAGAAAGTGTCAAAGACAGGTTTGCATCAGAATTTAAAGCTAGCATACAAAATAATGGATTCATTAACATTTTCATATACTTTGTTCTTAACTTTCCCTTCCAACCCTCCCTTCACACTCGCTATCCATTTCCTGTTTGTCTCCTTCCATCCTACAATAATTCCTCTTCTGTTTGCATGTCACAGGTCAGCTGTTACTTGAGTCTACTTTGGCCACTTAAGATCTTTTCTTCCCTCCCACACAAAGACGAATTCTCACATTTTCTGAAAACAAATGTAAAATATTGATCTACGTATGAAGTATCATTGTAGACATAGCATTTGAGGGAGTATTGTGGAGTGCAAAGTTTGAAAGAAACCACTGCTGGTCAATTCACTGTTGCTATGTGAAATTCGTTTGTGGTAAAGGTAAATAGCAGCACTTGGCTTGGCCCTAGTGAGGAAAAAAGTTTGTTTTCTCATCTGAGCTCATGCAATAGAAACCCTACTACTTGTGCTTACCTTTCCACATACCTCTTCCTTGAGGTACTCATCCATACCCCACGGGTAGAGGAAGACTGTGTTCTCTATTGTTGCCAAAGGACATGGGTTTTGCAGAGGACCTTTAGTTCACAGATAAGTCCTTTCAATGGGATGATTACCCCATCCTATCAGTTTACTGCCATGCTAAGGGAGATGCCTCATGATGAATACCTGGTCTAGCTCCAAGAAGTCCTAAGGTTAATTTAATGTTGAGTGCCACTGTGCGTATTGCTTTTTTTAAATTTCAGAAGCTTTGCATTTTTCCAAAGCCCCTTTAATGATATGCATTTTTGTAGGAAGCAGAAAGAGTTAATGAAGATGATTTTGAAGAAATATATGTTCATTCACAGATAAACTGCTTTGCGGCATGGAATGATTTGGTTTCCTTAAATTCTCATTAATCTATGTTACTCAAACTCACTGCATATGAAGACAATTAGTGTTTGTTTGGGGGAAGCAGCGTGGCTAAATAAACATGGAGGTTCTTAGTGGTCACCAGACTTCTCATGCAATCATAGTGTTCATTACTTCCCAAAGGCCTCATTTCATACTTTTGGGAAATTGTATGCTTTGGGTCCAAAGAGCCTCAACTCATGAAATATCAATGTTTGGATTATTTCTAGACTATAATCATGGAGCTAGGTGAAGAATGCCTAGTTAATTAGCAGAGAAGGCTAATTCTCTGCTAATTCTTGGGAATTCTTAAGCCACAGTTCTGGAGAGGATATACTTATTTTTATACTATGACACTATGATCCAAGTGATATTATATGCTGTGTAAAAAACCAATCACTTATTTTTATAATGTAACTATGAAATTTATGTTAAGATGTTTCAGCTTCATTGTACAGATAATAGAACAGAGTCAGGCTCGCTTGGTGCTGAGTTGTGGAGTAAAACTTAGCATATTTGAAGGGCTGGGTTTTGATGTCAGGCAACAGCCAAGTTTTTAGAAAGGAAAACTGAGTAATAGAGAATAAAATTATTTTCCCATTTGCATATGACTATTAAATGGGTTATTTATTTGTTTCTTTACTTTTGTAATTCTTATTAGTTATTTGAGAATTTCCTATTATGGGCTTGACCATATATTTCCCTTCCCACAGCTCCTCCTGGATCCATTCCCCTTCCACTACCTACCTATCTTATTGTCCACTTCTATGTTTAAAAACCTATAAAGTCCAATTTGTGCTATACATATACTCTTGGATATGTGACATTCCACTGAAGTGTGGTTTACCTACAGGGGCCACATCACCTCCTCAACCAAAGGATTCTTCCTCTTCCAGAAGCTAATAAAAATGGGCTTTTACTATTGATCTATTTCTTTTAGATTTGGGGGAGGAATGAAATAATTGTTGCCTATAAAACTTTTAGTGCAGATGAATGTAAGATCTTTTCATCAGTTATTTTTATTAGATATTGTAATGGGAAGAAAATAGATTCTGAAGTCAGATACCTGGCTTCCATTTTAAGCTCTCCCACTAATTAGTTCTGATCTGTCAGAATCTCAACTTCCTTAGTTTTGAAATCTCTGTGATAATATTTCACAAGGCTGTTGTAGACGTGAAATGAGATGAGCGGTGCAATGTCTGGTACACACCGCATTCCACAGTGTTCAACACCACAAAGTTAAATGGCACACATTTCTTCTTTCATAATTTTGGATTTCCAAAAACTGCAATGAGTCTTATGAAACTAAAATTAAGGGACAGCACAACTGTTTTTGATTTGTTTTCTTTTTTTTGTGTAAGCCCTCCAAAATAATTCTATTTCTTCTTACCTATGGTGGTGGTTACCATCTTTAGGTTTGTGTCTATATTTCTTCCTTCAACACCTCCTTTGGAAGCTTGTCTAGTCCTCTTTTCTGTTGTAATACCTCTTTTTGCCTCTTTCCTCTATTTAGGATTTTATTGAGGTCCTACACTAAGCATCCAAGGTAACTTCCTCAATATCATTATAGTAATATTACATCTGCAAAGTTCCCTTTTTAATACAATATAATATATCAACAAGATTCTTGGGCTAAGACCTAGAGATCTTTAAGAAGCATTAACCAGACTACCACAAATGCTCATTGACTCTTCTCATACTATAGCAGTGTTTCTTCTATGCTTTATTTTTTATATTAAGTTAGCATAGAAACTGTAGTGAATTTAGGAAATAACAAAACCGAAAGTCATTATGTCCTTTATTGTCATGGTTACACCAAAATGATAAATGTACTGTGATGAAGAAATCCTTCTGGATGGAAAGACATCCCTGAAGGCTACTTTGAGGATAGTAGAGAGGTGACATGGATGGTGCTCACTACTTCATTAGACCGAAATCTTCTGTTGCCTTTAAAAAATAGGGTGGATTCAGAGCATCCTGTATTTCTTAGTTCATAATAGAACAATTTATTATTTATTGCCAGAAAAAAGAAATTTCCTGGTTTTAGAGCACATAATTAGTGTCATGACAAATGGAAAATGAGACTATAATTTGAAGATGAAGGAAAAATCCAAAAAGAAGAAAGACTTAAGTTATCCTTCTGTGTTCTATATCCACAGCTAAAATCTAATGTGTAGAGGGAGTTACAGGATCAAAGACTGAAAAGCTGCAAGAGATCAAATAGACTTTTCAGAATGAAGTCATCAGTTTACAGTTGGAGGCCTGGGGAACTGGAAGGAGGGAAAGAAATGTCCTAAAGAGGACAGATTTGTCTCATTTTTAAGAGGAGATACTCTTAGTACCCTTAGTGTAAGTACTGTTCTCCACTGGTCCTTTCATTTAATCTTCCTTACCTTTGTCTTTTGGTTTAAAAATGTATTTTGGGGGGTTGGAAAGATGGCTCACTGGTAAGCAACACACACTGTTTCTTCAAAGGACCTGAGTTCAGTTTGCGATCCCATGTTGGGTAGCTTACAACTACCTATAATCCCAGCTCAGGGGGCACCAACGCCTCTGGCTGCATGGGCAACTGTACTCATATGTACATATTCCCTGCTCCAACATATGTATACATAATTAAAAGTAAAATAACCTTTCAAACTTATTTTCAGAGACTGTGGATGCAATCATACTTTTATCACTGTTCTTTGGCTTCCTCTTTATGAAGACAGAGACTGCTAAATGTAAGGAATCACACTCCTAATAACAACACAATCTACTGATGTCTGAGTCTTAATTATCAATTATCATCACCCACATTCAAACAATCTTTGAGTATTAGAATTGTGACCCAATGCTCATTGGGATCTATGTAGTTCAAATCTATTTCAGTATCTCTGACCATATTTCTGTCTTGGCCAACATTCTATAAAATGCCTTTGATCGACCCCATATGTAGATTGTATGTATAAATCCATTATTTCCTTGGGGGATGATGCCTGAGTGTTCATATTAGCTTTTTCAACATCCTTTAGCACCAGCTATAGAGTAAAAGGATGGCAGATCACTATTTTACTGGGATAACTTTGGCTTTGGCATCTGTCAGACTGCTGAAAATCATTGTCATATAGCTATCTAATTCTACCTTCTCTAGAATGTCACAGTACATAAAGCCAAATACTCACTATGCTTAGCAACATTCCTCTGCTATGTCTAGTCTGGGAGGCAGCAGTAAGTGAAGGCTGTTCGAAGCTCCATATTCACAGTCTGGCTCTGGACCAGTATTTTCTCTCTCATTGCACACCCATATTCTTCTTACTGGAATCTATGAATGGCCAAGATTTAATTCTCCTTGCCCCTATTTTACACCTGACTCATTATTGACTTGCCTCTAGGCCTAATTTACTGGTAGCTGTAGCTTGACTTCAAACATTCAAATTTACATGTTTCCTGATGGTCCACAATCACTTTATTACCATTGCATGTTTTATAGATTTGAGATATGATGTAAAATTCTTCACAATGTTTAGTTAGGGTAGGTGAGTATTCATACTACTAAAGAAACGACCAGTTTGCATGTTGCTGACCTGTAGGATAGACAAGGAAAAGTATCTAGCTACATTTTACACAGTCAAATATTTATAACTTACATAGCATATAGGATGTTTTATACTGTCTTCTTTTTTTAGCACTCAGACTTATAAGGGCAGTTTTGAGAATATTTCAGAATGATATAGGTCTAGTTTTTGAGGAGCTATAGCAACATTTTTAATTCCTTGTCATATTTTGTTGCAAGACTTATAAAAGTATTCTGAAGTAGAATGGAAAAGAAGACCTAGACACTGGCAAACACCGTAAGGAATATCAGACGCCACTTGTGAAAACCACAGCATTTGGCTCACTGTCTTTTTACAAGTCACAGAATGGCATTAGCAGAGAGAAAGTTGATAACAGTGCTGTCAGAAATGATCAAAGAACTGAACAAACAAGTGACAAAAGGAACATTAAAGTTTATGAGCTGGAGGAGGTTGAACACATGCTTTTGACATTAAAATTTCTCTCTGTCTAAAGTCAATATAAGGTATAATTGTTTTGTTCTTTAAAAAATGGTCCCTTTGAAGCACCAAAAGTTCCTCAGCTTATTTGCTTCTGTGGAGCCTACAGAAATGAGCACTGATTCTCAGAAGTGCTGGAAGTAGGGGCTAGGTGGTGTAATACGCAAAATAACAAAGAAGGAAAAAAGATGCCTAAGGCTTTCTGAGTAATTCACTCTTAAAGAAGCTTGCACTGCATAAAACATTGTCCTCAATACATGGCATGCTCTGCTATATCTACTTTGTAGATCAACTGTGTGTTCTTTTGATCAATGAGCTGGTTAGAACCCTAAGTTGAGCAGTCAAGCCAGGTCAATTAAATTATTTGTGTCTGACATTTGTAGTAATGAGAAACGGAGCTGGCGGCTTTTCATCCCAGCTACCCTTGGCTGTGTCCCGCCGCCCGGCTAGCTTAACTCCCAAAATAATTACATGGAAATGTATTAATTAATTTAGTGCCTGGCCCATTAGTTCTAACCTCTTCTCGGCTAACTCTTACATATTCGTTTAATCCATTTCTAATAATCTGTATGTCACCACGAGGTCATGGCTTACTGGGAAAGATTCCTAACCAGCGTCCATCTCAGGCAGGAAAAACATGGCATCTGCCACACTTCCCTTCTTCCCAGCATTCCATTGTCTCTATTCTGCCTACCTGATTTCTGCCCTATCAAAAGGCCAACGCAGTTTTCTTTATTCACCAATGAAAGCAACACAAATGCAGAAGGACCTCCTACACCAGACATTATGCTGCAATTATAAGTGATTCCACTTTTATAGCCTTGTAGAAGACACATTTTTTTCTTTCAACCTTTATTGATGATTTTCAAAATTGGAAAACATTGAAGATAAAGATAATGAGTCAGATTTGACATAAAACCAGGGAGTATTTTATTGAAAATTTGAATGATAAATTCTTAAAAAATGAAATTCTAACACCTAAAGCATATTTTATTGTATAATTCATATTTCTCTTATTTAAGTTTTAATTAATAATCTACATACCAGCCACAGATATAATACTAGAAATACAGCAATAAAAAAAGAGATAAAGCTCTGCAATAATCAGGCTTTTATTCTAGTAAAGGAACAAAAGCAGAAAAATAACAGAAATACACTGTAGAATTAAAACATGAGGCAATTACAGCTTAATAGGGCTCCTTAGAAGAATTAGTGAGTAAAGTGTCTGTATTTTCATAACTATTTGCATATCTGATGTTGATAAACAATGGACTGCAAAATATTTTGAAGTTGTTTGTGATTAAGCAGTATAAATATGCTCCTTGAAAGTTTGTCTCCCTTATTTTACATGCCAAACATTTTTTTCAGTGATCACAAATATACCATTATTATAGTTTAAAGAGGGCCTCTTACTGACCAATCTCTACAGGATTTCTATTTATCTTTTGTCTTATGTTATTTTAAGGAGAAATTTTAATTCTTCTGCTTGGCATTACATAAAGAACTGGAACTTGAAAACAGGAAGTAATTTCTACAATTTGCTGAAGAAGTAAATAAAAATCAAAGCAAAACTAATAAGAGTTTGTGAAAACATATTATAAGCATAAGCAAAGGAAAAAATTAATTGTGTTAACTTTCACAATTCAAAAGAGACTGTCTTTCTTACTGTAGAAATCATGCTACCGTGTTTTGTTTTCCAGAGGCTATTAATTTACTTTGCAGCCAGTGACTGAGCAGGATGTATTTGCAAAGCATGATGTAGACGACAGGAAAGCAGGGAGATGGAAAAGAAGAGAAAAGAGGAGATGGAGAGGGAGGGGAATGGAGGAGAGGGAGAGGGGGAAATAAGAGTAGAGGGACAGAAAGAACAGGAGAGATGAGAGAAAAAAAGAGGGGATGGGAGAGGAGATGGGAGTGGAGGGGGAAGAAGAGGTAAATGGGGTGGAAAAGAGGCAGAGAGAAGAGAAAAGGGAGGGGGAAAGAAGAGAAGACAAAAGATAAGAGAGAAACTAAGGGAGGAAAAGAGAGTAGGGAAGAGGAAAGAAGAGGAGGTAAGAGAAGGAAAGAGAGGAAGAGATAGAAAGGAATAGAGGAATAGAAAGAGACAAGGAAAAAGAGAATATGTGTGTAGTAGGAAAAGAAAAATAAGAGGGGAAACAGAAGGTGTGTGAACTGAAATGTTCATGTATAGGTAAATAAAATAAAGCATCAAAATAAATACTTTGATATTTTTAATACATTTTAAATATTTTTAAGCATTCTTTGAATATTGCATATGATATTTTTATATCTAATCTTTTGGAGATTATAATGAAATTAAATTATTTCCCCTTCCCTTTCCTCCCTCCAAACATTAACACGTATCTACAGTTGCTCTCTTTCAAATTCACAACCTCTTTTTCTTTAATTTCTATTATACGTGTGTGTGTGTATGTATATAGCTATATTTCCCTAAATACATAAATACAGCCAGCTCAATCTGTATGTTACTTGTATGTATATGTTTTCAGGGAATTTGACATGGCTGCCTAAACATGATCTGAACAAGGATGATAAGAATAGACATGCTTGGCAGGGGGAACTCATGATACCTCAATTCTGAAGACAGAACTACAGGCAATTAAGGAATGCTGAGAGTTGTAGAAATAGTTTTCCCCAGGGAAGAATATACAATGTATTCTGATCATATTCACTCCCTCCTCCACTCCCTCCTAGATCCACCCCCAGATTGTCACCCACCCACTTTTGTGTTCCCTCTTTTATTTTTTAAACCCACTGAGTCCAGTTTGTGTTACTTATATTATCCCAGAAACTAACAATTGCAAATAACTCCTTCCAGGGGTTGGACTTTGTGCCCCAAAGCCCTATCCATACTGGGGTTTTGTCTGGCTAGAGCTTCACAGGTCTTGTGCATGTTGCTGTAACTTCTGTGAATTCGTGTGCAATTGTCTTGATGAATTTGGAAAACATTTTTTCCAGTGCTTTGAAATTATCAACAACAACTGGTTCTTAGAATCATTTTGTCCCATCTGCAAAAATTTCCAAGCCTTGGGGAACAGGGTCTAATATACATATTTCATTTAGAGGTGAGCACTCTACAGTTTCTAATTCTCTGAGTCTTGACCAGTTGTGGGTTTTTGCATTAATCTCTATCTACTACTAGTGTCTCCAATGTGGGCTGAGTGATGCACTAATGCATAATTACAGTGATAAGTCATTAAGAGTGGTTTTAAAAGAAAAGTCTTTAGATAGATATCTGTTTTTACTTTTTACATAATAGGACTTGTTTATTATATGGCAGGAATTTATTCACTCCATTAACCTAATTTTTAACTTTTGGGCTCAAAATTACAATTGTAAATTGTTTGGGTTTTTTTTTTAATAGACAGTTGTGGTTGGATAGATGATTGAACACATAACTACTTTATTTTCATTATTGTTCTAGTTGGGATTTTTATTGAAATCATGAAGAGGATGTAGGGTGTTTCTAGGGGAATAGGGCACAAATTTGGAGCTTCAACTTGTTAGATTCTTCTTATAGTAATCTAGAATGCTACCATAGGAGGAACATCTTGGCTGGGGCAGACATGGTTCCATGAGTTTTCTGGGTGCTTGGTGCTAAGAAGTATTGGAAGGGAAAAAATATGTTTAGAACAATGCCTAAACCACTGGTTGTCTTCCAATATTACTTGTCTTAATGCAGGGTAACTTCATCCATCTACTTGCACAAACTGGGAACCTGGTGTTTAATATAGACTGGAATTTAGCATGTCTCCCAGCATAAGTTGGTTGGTTAGGATATAGGTGGAAACAGCTGCAGTTACCTGTTAGAAATGATGTAATGTCAAGCTAAAAGTCAGTTGTCTTGTGTGCAAGAAAATCCTACAATGAAAGTAATCGTTATGAAGACATCTTTTAGCTCCAAATTACAGCAATAAGCCCCAGGAACAATCATGAACTCTAGAATGTTTTTAATTCTAAGAAGAAGATTCAGAGAAAGCAGAGGGTCATATTTTTCTGCCTTCTCCAAGGAAATGAGGGTACTTTAAGAAATGATGGTAGCCAAAGTGGTTATGGAAGTTTAAATCTCAAAGGCTCATATATTTGAATGCTTGGTCCCCAGTTGGTGGAATGGTTTGGGAAGGATTAGGAGGTGTGGCCTTGGAGGAGATGGATCAGCATTTCCAATTAGCCCTCTCTTTGCATTATACATGTGGATCTGATGTATACTCTCAGCTACTGTTCCAGTACCATGCCTGCCTACCTGCTGCCATATTCTCCAACATGATGGTCATAGATTCTAACCTTCTGGAATGGTGAGATCTCCTACTTAAATGCTTTCTTTGATAAGTTGCCTCAGTTACCCCACATTGGTTGCCAATTAGTAGTCAGAGGCTGCTTGTTTGTTCCCGGTCATCCAGACCAGAAATAATCACACTGAAACTGTACTATTACAACACCGCTTGTACTATTAGCTCACACTTTTTATTGGCTAGCTCTTATATCATAGATTAATCCATTCTATTAATCTGTGTGTTCCATGTGGTTGTGGCTTACTGGTAATTTTCCATCTGGCATCCAGTGGCATCTTTCTCCTGTGGAGGCTACATGGCTTCTCCTTGACTCTGCCCACTCTCTCTTCCTCTATTTGCTTGGAATTCCTGCCTTGCCCTATTCTGTGCTGCAATAGGCCCAAAGCAGCTTCTTTATTAACCAATGGCATTCATAGCATCAGGTTATATTGTTTTATCATAGGAAGAGAAAATTAGCTGAGACAGGTTTATTAACTAAAATATTTATTTCTTTTAGGTTTCATTTTATATATAGCAGTTCTTTTGTATATAGACATTACTTAATTGTACCTACATTTTTTAAAGAAGAAGGAATCATAAGAAATTCATGTACTAAATTAAAATGAATCAATTTCCAAAGCCTGGAGTTAGAGTGGCCAATTTGTATATTCAACACCAACTAAGCATCAAACATATATCTGATGGAAATTATCCAAATTTTAAGTATAGTACTGAGAATAAATGCATAAATGATGAGGCATTGTCTTTAAGTCCACACGCATTTGAGTATGAGCAAAAGTATTGCTACCAATAATGGCATTTACTTGATTATAAAAGAGGGGAATTCTAAAATGCAGCTACATTATTTGCATAGAAATTGAAAGTAATTAACAAATACAGTATATTTATAGTACTTGTGTTTGAGTAGCCACAGATTTCTGTGAAGATTTAAGTATCAATTGGAGTATTGTCTATAGCTGAGCACTAGATGTCTACATTATATGTTATTAGGTAAGAGAACAAATGACTATTTTGAACTAAAGATTAAGCTTCAATGAATATGTATATATATACACACAAATACAAACATATATATGTGTGTGTGTTTATAATCAATACCAAGTAAACAAGATGTTTTGTATGAAAAATAATCACATGTATATAGGACATACTGTATGTATGTCTGATAGTATGTTAAATGCTTTTTGTATTCCACTTTATTGCTATAACAATTCTTTGGTATACTTCTATGAACAACCCCTATTTATGCAA
>PVIU01033883.1:0-11925 GCA_004026605.1 Ondatra zibethicus
TAAAATAACATACTATTTTTGGTTGTCATGTATCTTGTTTCTTTTGCTATAGAAACAATTCTTCTCTCTTTCCTTGATCTTCACAACAATGACACTCTGAAGGATGCAGGTCAGTGTAATTTGTAGGAGGTCCCTCAATATGAGTTTTTTGATGGCTCTTCACTATAAGATTCATGGGCTGTATAAAGGGGGAGAACGTTCAAATTGTTACCATTGTCTTTTCATGCCACCCTATTAAATGAAAAAATGATGTAATATTGTTCGATAAATTACGATCTTTACTTTGAGCATTTGATGAGCTGGTGCCTTCTATTCCTTATCTCCTCTATGTAAATGCTTTTGACATTTTCTTAATCTTAGCTCTTTTCAGAAAAGTTTTCAAGAGAATATATCCATTTCAGTTAATTGAGTAATTATCATTCATCCATATACTGTTATTATTTTCTGTTAATCAGAGGTCCTTTGCAATCATTCTTTGTATTTATTTGATATCACTCATTTTTTAAATTTTTCTTTCATATATTACACCGTGACAGTAGTTTCTCCTCCCTCATCTCTGTCCAGTTCCTCCCTCAACCCACCTCTCCTCTTCTCTAGATTTATTTCTCCTCTTTTCACTTCAGAAAAAGGGAAGACTTCCCAGGGTTATAGCCAAATATTACATATCAAGTTATAAAAAGATTATGTATATCCCCTCACATTAAGGTTGAACAAGGCAGCCCAGTAGCAGGAAAAGTGTCCCAAAAGCAGGGAAAAGAGCCAGAAAGTTCCTGCTTCCACTGTTGGTAGTTCAAAAAGATGACCAAGCTAAGCAATCATAAGGTATATGCAGATGACCTAAGTAAGACCCATACAGGCTCCCTGATAGTTAGTACAATTTCTCTGAGCCTGGCGTTCTGAGTTCTATTTTTTTTTTTTCTGAGTTCTGGTTAGTTGATTCTTTGAGCCATGTTCTTGTGGTGCCTTGAACCCTCTAGTTCCTAAAATTCTTTTTAAACCTTTCTCAGTCAGGATTCCCAAGCTCTGCCTAATGTTTGGCTATGGGTTCTTTTATCTGCTGCCATCAGCTGCTGAGTGAACCCTTTTTGATGACAGTTATGCTAGGCTACGGTCTACAAGTATAGCAAAGTATCATTAGGAGTTATTTCATTACTATTTATTTTTCCTGGCTCTGTTTGTTTCTATCCAATTTTTTTTTGGGTGGGGAATGGTAGGGGGTATTCAGTCTCTAGTTCCTGGCCCTGCAGGAATATCAGGTTCCTGGCAGTACCAGGCATGAGCTCCTTCTCTTGCATGAGTCTGAAGTTGGAACAGCCAATAGTTGGCCACTCTCACATGCTCTGTGCCACATTTACCCCAGCACATATTGCAAGCAAGATAAATTGTACGCCAAAGGTTTTGTGGCTGTTACCACATTTTATTTTCAATAAAATTCTCTTTACAATACGCCTGTACTTAACTTATAAATTTCCTAGGTATTATTAGAACTCCATTATACTTCTTGCTTGTATCATACAAATTCATAAACATAATTTCCTTGTTCCTGTCTTGAAATCAGCTATTTCTTGAAGATAATCTGATATTTCTAATCAAAAGTAATATTTAAAAATATATTTAAGTGGTATGAATTTCATTTTTATTGTATTGTTGTGACTAATAGCCATTTTAAGTAAAGGGGGTAAAATGGGACACACAAGTTAAATCTGTATTTTTCTGGCTTTATATGACAAAAATTGCAAAATTAGAGGAATAACTTCATGTTGTGTATGTAGCCACAAATTCTTTATTAGCTTTCTCACACTCCAATTTATAAACCCAATTTCATATAATGAGAATGTTGACTCCAATATTATTAGTATAATTTTATATTAAATCATCAGCTTTGTAGAAAAGTCATTCCCAAATGCTTTGTCAGTTCTCTTCCTTTGTGAGCATGCCATGTCCATTAAATTCACACTCAGTTATTCATTACTGGGCTTCTACTGTTCAATAGAGTTTTAATTTCCTGAATATTGTCTCATTTTTCACAGTTGTTATATAATAACTTTGCATTTAAAACTATCTCACTCCATCTTATATTCCACAGATGCCCCTATGAGTTTCCTCATCATAATCAATATAATTTTCCAAAAAATTACAATTATATTGAATAACACGAGTATTCTTACTAATAATTTTGCATACTATATATCTTATATTAACCTAGAATTTTATAAGTTCTTATTATACCCATCAAATACTCTGAATTTTCATGAGCATATCTTTAGGAAAATAAGAAAACAGATTCACTTGAATGTCTATTTGGGGTTCATCCACCCACTGAGACGGTGTGACTGATCTAATGGGAGCTCGCCAAGGCCAGCTGGACTGAGACTAAAGGGGCATGTGTTCAAACCGGACTTTCTGAACGTGGCTGACAATGAGGGCTGACTGAGAAGCCAATGAATATGGCACTGGGATTTGATTCTACTGCATGTACTGGCTTTTTGGGGATCCTAGTCAGTTTGGATGCACACCTTCCTAGGCCTGGATGGAGGGGGGAGGGCCTTGGACTTCCCACAGGGCAGGGTACCCTGCCCTCTCTTAGGACTTGAGTGGGAGGAGGGAGGGTGAGTGGGGTAGTGGAAGGGAAATGGGGGGAGGGGAGGAGGTGGAAATTTTTAATGGTATTATTTATAAAGCAATTTTAAAAAAGAAAAATAAATAAGTAAAAAATAAAAAAAAGAGAAAGCCTGCTTTTGGGTGCATTCTGGATGAAATTAAAGTATGTAAACTAGAGGACAATGTCCTCCATAATCTGATATGTCCTTATACATTAATATTTTCTAGTTGCTTTCTGATATTTTCATGCTGAGTTGCTGTATTGCATTCTACAGCCTATAAAAAGGTCCCTGAGAGCATTGCTATATTATATGCTCTACAGTTCTCCATGGTTTCTAACTAAGATCCTGTTTCTAAGGTACTGTCTTTATTCATGTCTGAAACTAACTTACAGATCTCTGGCACTGGGAAACTATCAGTACTATCTCAGGTCGTATGGGATCCTTATTACAATCTTAGTTAGACTTCTTCTTTATTGCTGAACTTACTACCCTAGAATGAAAATTAAATTTTTACATTAGAATTATCTGTTACATAATTTTATAAAAATTCATTTGAGGTGTTTAAAAGTTGAATAATTTGAGTGTGATAATATTGAAACTAATATATTAGTCAAAATAAATTATTGTCTTGGTCTTATTATTTATTTCTTTAATCATTACCAACTTTAACAAGAAAATAATCTTTTCCTTTGCCTAGCAGTCTGTCTTATCTTCTTTTTCTGTTCACAACCCAGTTCCTATTCCAAAAGTTGAGTGGCAGTTGATATTTATTGGACTAAATCACACAGACTTGAAGGAAATGTAAATATGTATACATTTGCATGTGTCCTTATATTTTCTAAGAGAGCAAATGGATGAATAGTTTGTAGAGTAACTTATGTTTAAGTAACACTCAATTTCACACAAATACCGCTACATATAGAAAAAATTATAACTCTTTTCACATGATTTTTTTTCTTCAGCATATCTTACACATATGCCATTTATCCACCAACATTGAGTATGGTCTTTTATTATCACATTTGGATAGATCATAGATTAGAAATAAAATCTATTCTAAAATAGTATTTCAGAGCATATTTGTCACACAGAACATATGATACTTTTGTATTAATCTGTCACCATAACTTTTCTAGTGGTCTTACACCTTCATTCATCTATCTTTACCTGCTATTAAAATTCATGTTGTATTAGTTCTAACACACAATGGAATCTTTATGTCTTCCACTTGAAAATAAATGTTTCATAAGGAACATTTTTTTTCATTGAGTCAGCTGGGATGTAAACATAAGAGTACTTTTCCTTGTTTCAACACGTATTTAGGAGGAAAAAATTCCACTAAAACCAGCTTGGGGAGTATCCAAAAGAAAATGATTTTTACAAAAATTTAGCTCACAAACTCTGGAAGGACAGCTAGGGAAATTGCATGGGACCAACATAGGCCCTCTGCATGTGGGTGACAGTTGTGTAACTTGTACTTTTGTGGGGCCCCTTGCAGTAGGACAAGGACCTAACCCTGACATATAAGCTGGCTCTTTGGAACCAATTCCCCGTGGTAGGATGCCTTGCCCAGCCTTGATGCAAGGAGGAAGAGTTTGGTCCTGCCGCAACTTGATATGCCATTCTTTGTTGACTTCCCTGGGAGGCCTTACCCCTTCTGAATGGAGACAGAGGAGGACTAGATTAGAAGGGCATGGATAGAAAGGTTGTATGGGGATAGGATGGGAGGAGAAGAGGGAGGGGCAACTGTGGTTGATATGCAAAATAAATTAAAAATGCGTTCATTTTATGCTCATGAACATTATTGCTGAACATTCTGTTCCTGGGAAGCAAATATTGTTAGTTTGTGACAGAAAGAAAGAGATGCTTTAGGTGTTAGATATCCAAGAAAAGGGGCATTTTTGTGAAATTTGAAATAGGTAACCCTGATATGTATCCTAATCCAACTCCCATTTCTTTTCAGAGATCTGAATTGTATCATTTCAAATCTTTAAATTTCATTTAGTGTATACTATTCTAGATGTATCAATAAATATATTTGAAATGAACACCCAAATAAGAGCATTCTTTAAAGGTACCCATATACAGTGTGCAGTTGGACATGGAACTATTTACAGGGATGCAATTTATTCATATTAATCAGTTTTCAAAAGCAAACATTTCTTCTGATTTGAAGCTCCGTTTCTCCTAAACATAGTACTCCACCCCACATTAATTTTCTGATTGTGTGCTCTCTTCACATTGTTTTGTACTTTTAATAAATTCTTATCCTAGGTTTATAAATTATTAGGTTAATAAAGCACTATTTCAGGATGGAGTGACTTTATTACTTTAAGCATTCAAGAAGGAATTTCTAGGACATAAACAAGCCAAAAATTTACAGAAGAACTTTGGGTGACTGTCCAGGCAGTAAAATGTCTCGGTCAAATCTAGAATTTTGAAGCTGCTTACAATGCACTTCCTGTTTACTTAGGTAATATTATATTCTTCTGGAATTTTTGATGGATTTGAAGAAAGATGCAGTAAGAGGTGGGTGGGCCGTGTTCCTGGTGCCAGGCTAGCTTGACCCCTGAAATAATTACACAGAAACTGTTTTCATTTAAACACTGCCTGGCCCATTAGTTTTAGCCTCTTACTGGCTAACTCTCACATCTTGATTTAACCCATTTTTAATAATCTGTATAGCACCACGTAGTCGTGGCTTACTGGGAAAGATTCCTAACCAGCGTCAGTCTCAGACAGGAATTTCATGGCGTCTGCCACAATACCTTCTTCCCAGCATTCCATTCTGTCTACTCTGCCTACCAGATTTCTGCCCTATCAAAAGACCAAGGCAGTTTCTTTATTCACCAATGAAAGCAACACAAATACAGAAAAAACTTTTACACCATTTCCCCTTTTTCTGTTTAAACAAAAAAGAAAGGCTTTCATTTTAACATAGTAAAATTACATATAACAAAACAGTTATCAAGCAAGAATTACAGTTACAATACTTAGATCTATTTTATCATAACAATGGAAAACTATAACTATAACCATCTATCTATTCTTCAACTCCATCAAAGACTCCAGAAGGATATATTACCTAAGTAAATGAAAAGTAAGCAACTTCCAAAACTCTAGAAGTGACAGAGACACCTTGCTGCCTGAACAGTCACCCAAAGTTTTTTTGTACAGTTGGAGTATCCATCTTCAGCCTACAGATGAAAGTATCCTGCAGACTTTTTCAAAAAGCAGGAAATTTTAAAGACAGTTCAGTGACTTTCTTCTGACCGAATGACAGCAGGAAGCAATTCTAGAGAATTTTCCCCCCCTCCCAAAAAAGTTTGTCCTCAGGGTTGGAAACACCATTTTGGGATTGTTGATTGTTGCTTTTATCAGATAGGGGGCTGGGTTAGAAACTATGTTTATTCAAAAAAAAGAGATAATAATAGTGGGTAATAAAGTGAATATTTGTGAGCTATTATTTGTGGATAATTCACATTGGTGTAGTGAAGAAGGACACTTAAAAGAAATCCCATACTAGCTCAGAATTGAGAATAATAATTATTTATTTAGGAGTAGACTCACAAATCAGAATATTCTGCTGGAACTGAGAATAGAAACCAAATCCTGCAGCCAGAAAAGAGAGCAGACACATGCTTTACATCAACATAAATAGTATAAGAGGCCACACACGAGTTGGTGGGTAACTTAAAGGCTACTGGCTGTTAGGATTTTCCTACAGCAGTATAGTTTTTGTATATTGATACAAGTTCAAATTATATTTGTTATTTCTGTTTATAATATTTGTGCACCTATGCAAAGTTATTCTGTCAGATTGTATACATGCATGTTTCTACCTCTGTTCAGGATATTTTGTATAGTGATACAACCTTTAGGATATATTTTCATATTGTATTATATATTATTCTTACCTCTGAACAAGATACTTATACATTGTTTACATTTTGAGGTCATTGTCCTCATTTGCTGCACAATTGTTTACAGATTATTTAATATCCTGACATGAAGCCTTAGTCTTTAAGTTATACAGGTATTAAATATTATAGGTTAATAGTTGTTCATGTTTGTTATTCATACATTCAAATTAATTGGGTTCTTTAGATACATAGAGATTGTATTCTGCCTAGATATGTAATCTTCAACCACTTCAAGGATTTGTAGAATATGGCATTTAAATAAATTAGGGTTCTGTTGATATGAGACATGAGTGCTTCTGACAGCACCAATACATTCCCAAGAGAATGTTGAGCACCCAAGCCACTCCAGTTGAAGTTTGTTTTCTTCTTGTCATAATTGGCCTCTGGGCAAGAAACTGCACATGCCTCAACCACTGACAAAGTACATGGTATCTGGAAATGGATAAACAGACACAAAGAAAAGGACTGTCAAATCTTGCCAAGAAAGGGTAAGACAGTTCTGAAAATTTTCCTGCCTCTAAAAATGGTCTGTCATTTATGCTATGCCTTAGCAAAGTTGGTTTTTTTTCAACATTGTAAATGAGACTTTGGGTGATTGCTCAGGTAGCTAACTGTCTCTGTCAATTACTGCTGCCTTGGAAGGTGCTTGATTGTACTTCTTGTCCACTCCAGTAATATTATTTCCCTTCTCAGGTCTTCGATGGGGTTGAGGATTAGATAGTCATAGTTACCTTCCTCTTATGATTTAGCCAAGCTTATTTGCGATGCAAGATTTAGAATCCTTAAAATAAAATGTTTGTTAAAACATTTGTCATGTGTTCCTTGCTTAATATTTCTTATCTTGTTTGTAATTTTTTATTTGATATCTGTTCCTATTGTATATAATTTTGCATAGGGTTTGGATGGCTTTTGTTTAGACAAAAGGCAGAGATGATGGGGAACCTTGTTAGCCAATCATCTTTAAGAGGTGGGTCTTAGTTAAGGCATGGTTTCACTGGTACCCAGGGTAAAATATGCACCTCCAAGTACTCTCTCTGTGTGAACCTTTTCCCGTGGAACATTGCTGTGCTTGGATTTCTCATTTCCTGTTTTGTGAGTTTACCCCTTATAATAAATAAAATATAATTGTTTTATCCTTAGTTAGCCTGGTTATTTCAACAGCTGGTTAATTTAAAATGTAAGAACTAGCAAGAAATACACCTAAACTATTGGCCAAGCAGTGTTGTAATTATTACAGTTCTGTGTGATTATTTTAGGAAATGAACAAGCAGTCTCTGGCTAAACTTCCCTCCCTTTCTTCAGCAGGGTTCTCTGATCTCCAAAGGCAGGGACCCTATGGAGAACTCCAATCTAAACTCTATGCACGCTATCTGTGACTCTCTGCTCACAGAATAATGAGTCTAACAGAGCACATGGGAACTCTGTAATCATTGCAAAGATTTTCTATAATGGTGGGATTTCATGAGATATACTCCATTAAAAATATTTTAATTGTTTAAAATTTTTTATTTGATCTGAATTGCCATAAATGCCATCTTTTCTACAGTAGATAAATTATGAAGAGTAAGTAAGGTATGGAACACACACATGTGATTCTGACATTTGGGAAGCAGAGGCAGGATATTCAGTACAGTACTGGTCCGACCTGAGCTAAAGAATAGACCCTGAAAAATAAATAAAGAAGAGAGAGGGAAGACAAAGAGACAGAGACAGAATTGAAGCAAACAAGCAAGCAAGGAAGTAAGGGATGGAGGGAAAAAGGGAGGAAGAAAGAAATAAAAGTAGAGATGAGAAAATTGTTTTACTCATTCAACAAATTAAACTAAATATTTGAAATTAAGAAAACCATTTGACAGCACATTCAACTCCTTCATCTTTTTTAGCCAAAATATAAAAAGTAGGATTATGTTATATTAACATTGTTGCTGTTTTCTGCAATGGCTTTATATCATTAATATTTAATGAATTAATTAATGTTGCTTAGTGTACTGTATTTTTGCTAATGATAATGAAATCATTACTAAACACTTCAATATGCAATCTAAAATAAGAAGTAGCACTGCAATTTTTCAAGAATTTTATTGAATAATCCACAGAGGCACAAATGTTTGTAGTTTATACTCAGCAATATTAAGTTCAATATAAGATATTAATTTACTAGAAGTAATAAAATATTTAATCTAACTATGATCATAATTCCATGAAAATACACAGAAATTTAAAAGGTAAGGTAATATTTCTAATAGATAAAAGATATATATATTAGAAATATTTTTCTAATATATATATATCTAATATAAAATATTAGAAATATTTTTATAGAAATTAGGATAAAATAAAATTTTGATTTCGTTTGAGAATTGTATTCATGGTATCGTACCTGATATATTACAACAGCGCACAAAGAATAGAATACAACTGACACTGAGGTAGTATGTGTAAGTGATTTTCATTTGTAGAATTTATTTAGTTCACATAGAACCTGTTAGAATCTTTATTTAGAAAATAGAGTTAGATGACATGTATGAATGCAAAGATTTTCATAAGCTTCCTGAGTACCAAGAACTTTAACATGTAATCAACCATGCATCAATATGATTATTGTATAGTAGTAAAAGCCCAGCTAAGTATGTCATAGCCTTTACATATTTTAATGGAAAACTAAATTTCTCAAAGCTTTTGTATATTGATTCAAATATTGAGCCAAATGTTAGATATATGAATATATAGCATCACAAGTTACTCTATATAGCTTTATATCACATTTTAGTAAATAAATACTTGTAAGTTATGCTAGGAAGTCAAATTTTATTTTCAGAAAAATAGTACAGCACCTGCATATGGACAAAATAATAAGGTTATATGACATTTTTGTCATTCATATCAATATTCTTTAATAACTAAGTAACAGAAAGGTCAAAGGAATATGACTCAAACAAAATGCATTTGGTTAAAAGTATGTACTGGATCTCTAGAAATTTAATAATCTAAATTTGAAAGACAGGCTTGGTAGTGCCACATTTTATTCCCCACCACTCAGAAGACAGAGAGATAATTCTAAAACTTAAAATAATAAATATAAAGACAATCTCAATCCAGTAATGGCATAATTGGCCACAATACCATGAAAAGCAAGAAATGAAACTTTGGATAAGGAGGACTCATTTCAACAGAGACAAGGCATTATTCATCAGTACCAAAAATAATTCTCTGATATTCATTTACCATTACTAATTTAAAATCTGAAATTTTATCTGTCTTGGCAATTGATAGCATTATCTTGTTCCCATTTCATGGATATTGGCTGAAGACCTGAAATTCACTTGTTAAAGATTAGAGACCTGTTAAACTGAAAACTTATAATTGCCAACCAGAATTTTTGGTATTCCTCTAAATTTCAGTGGTAGAAGCAAAAACTGCCAGGTGACATTGTTATATATATTTCAGTTAAAATAAAGGAGAGTTAAATGTAGGGAAATTATTTATTTTTGATGATCGATAACCACAACTACCTTTAGCTCCAATATCTGACTTCTGAAGTTAGCATGTTGTCCTTTTGGCATTTCACAATAATTTTGTTTTGAATTCCAAAACTGTCAGCTTTGAATCAAACATGAAAAAGCCATCCTGTGGTTGGGGGACAGAAAGTCTATCCCTTATTTTATTATTACTGATTTGTTTATTTTGTAGGTCCTGTGATTGCTGCTTCAGTCATTTGCACCATGCTTTGTTGATTCAGAACATCTTGTAATCCTGGCATCCTCTACCCACTGTGACTCTTACAATCTTTCTGACTCCTTTCCTTTTGGATTCCCAGAGCTCAGAGGGGAGGGATTTGATGGAGACTTCCAACTTAGACTCTCTTTTCACAAAATGTCTGGCTGTGGGTCTCTGCATCTGTTCCCATCTGCTGCTGAGGAGGCTCTCTAATGATGAATGGATGAGGCACTAATCTATAACTATACCAGAAGAGTCTTAGAAATCAGTTCACTCTGCTGTAGGGTTTTTTTTGTTTTGTTTTGTTTTGTTTTGTTTTTACCAGTAGTGTTTGGCTTTACTATAGGTCTATTGACTAGCTACTCTCTGGTTTTTGGTTACCCAAGCACTGTAGAGTATGGGTTCATGGAGTGGGTCTTACGTCAAATCAGACATTGTTAGAATATTCCCACACTGCCCCCATTACCCTAGTGTATTTTACAGGAAGGGCAAATTGTAGCTCAAAAGCTTTGTGGCTAGGTTAACATCCTCACTTCCCTTTCTGTAGTTTTCAGGGTACTTTCCCACACAGAGACACTACAATGTAGGAGTGAAGACTCCATGAACTCACCCAGCAGGACTTCTCCATATTCAATGAGTTGCATGAGGGGTGCTTATCAGCAATGGTACCTCACTATCAGTGTTTAGAAAGCATCACTTTGTCTTAGCATAACCTGTGTTGTTTGGGAATTTCATTGGGACCTCTGTGCCCAACAACTCAATTGATTGAAACACAGACCCATACTGGAAGGCTTGCCTGTCTCTAATAGATGGCAAATTGAAGCACCATATACTCCATTACTAGGCCTCCTCATTTGGATTACCTCATAGTCTCCAGGAAGTTTCCACTGTGCTACATTTTCACACCGATTCTAGCCCTGTCTCCCCACACTCTCTCTTTCTACCCTAACTCCCACAATACTTGCACCCCTGCTCCTGTTTCAAATGCCCTCCATTTTACCCATTAATGCTATTCTATTTCTCTCCAGAAGATCCATGTGTCCCTGCAACCCTCTCCTTTTTAACAAACCTCTCTGTATCAATGGACTATTGCTAGTTATTGTTTCCTTAATGGCTAATATCCAATTATGACTGAGTACATGCCATATTTTTCTTTTTCTTTCTATCCACTGATGAGTGAGTACATACCATATTTTTCTTTTTCTTTCTTTTTTTTCCTTTGTAAATAACATCATTCAAAATTTCTACTTCCTCTCCTCCTCCCATTCCCACTCCCCCATTCACCCTCCTCCCTCTCCCTTCAGTCCTAAGAGAGCACAGGGTACCCTGCCCTGTGGGAAGTCCAAGGCCCTCCCCACTCCATCCAGGCCTAGGAAGGTGTGCATCCAAACAGACTAGGATCCCAAAAAGCCAGTACATGCAGTAGAAACAAATTCTAGTGCCATTATCATCGGCTTCTCAGTCAGCCCCCATTGTCAGCCACATTCAGAGAGTCTGGTTTGATCACATGCTTGTTCAGTCCCAGTCCAGCTGGCTTTAGTGAGCTCCCATTAGATCAGGCACACTGTCTCAGTGGTGCTGACTTCCTTGCTCATCTACCCCCTCCTTCTGCTCTTCAACTGGACCTTGGGAACTCAGTCCAGTGCTCCAATGTGGTTCTCCGTCTCTATCTCCATCCATTG